>CM030838.1:2001524-2246524 GCA_018105865.1 Metaphire vulgaris
AACATGCCGTGACCCTGCAAACCTATTGTGGACTAAAATTAGATAAAAGTTTCATAAAACACTAATAATTTTAATATAAGCGTGTATGGAGGATTGCAGGCATAGAAATTTCTTAAACCTAAGTCTACTTGCAACTTTCAAGGCCTGTGACCTTGTGGTATTGTTTAGAAAATGATACTTTTGAAACTAATTAAATTCGTGCTGCCCGGCGACCCACTAGACTGATCCGCGCGACCCACTTTTGGGTCGCGGCTCACAGATTGGGAAACACGGCTCTAGGCAGTGGCGTAGCGAGGCAAAGTGCCGCCCGGAGGCGAGAAAAAGTGCCGCCCTCAATTCTCCGAAAAAAGTCTGACAAGCAAAAAAACCTTATCAACTCTCAAAAAAAGTCTCTGACAAGCAAAAAAATCTAAGAAATCTCGAAAGTGCCGCCCCTAGAGCAAGTGCCGCCTGAGGTGCTTCGCACCCTCTGCCCCCTCGCTACGCCACTGGCCCTAAGACAGTGGTTCATGACATTTTTCTGATAACGTACCCCTGAAACAAGTATAAGAGAACGAAGTACCCATTCCAGCGTACCGTATCCCAAGACAAAAGTGTATGTTCTGCAATAAAAAGTGTGTACAGTATTTGCACAGTGTACAGAATAAATTGTAGTAGGTTTTTAAGCCAGACTTTATTTCCGGATAATTCTCTGTACCCCCCACAACGTCCTTCAGGTACCCCCCAAGGGGCACGAGTACCACTGGTTAAGAACCACTGCTCTAAGATTTCTTGAAAGTGTGACCTGATTTCACGAAGCAAAAGAACTCATTTTGATGATGCTGCCAGAGTGTACAGGAACATGCCGCTGATGTACGACATTGTGTTTTTAAAATGTCGCAGGATCGCATCGTAAGATTAACAGCGCACTATCGTCATTTTTGTTATCCAAGTTATCCAAAAGAACATTGATTTATTCTGTCTCTGCAGTTTGTGTCCGTAAAGTGATTTCGGCGTCTGAACCACCCCGACAAAGACATTTTCTAAGATAATTATTTGCGCCATTAGGGGTCGTCCATAAATGACGTCACGCGATTTTGGCTGTTTTTTGCCCCCTTCGTCACACGTGGTCACAAAAGTCAGACCCATAAAATATGACGTCACAACGGGTCGACCCCTCCTCTTTCTATTCTCGGACCTTGACAAGCAAAAAGGTCATCCTCATAGTTTTTTCCTTTTCCAAGACACTGACATGGGCAAGCAAAAAAGGTCACCACCTAAAAAATTAGTTATGTGACGTCACATTGCAGCTGCCCCTCGTCACACATCGTCACAAATGTTGGACCCCCCCTAAGTGTATGGCGTCATTTATGGATGGCCCCTTATCTTGTACGGAAATTATGGGTGCACGTTCAGTCTTTGCATAATTATTTCTTTAAAAAATTGCATTTGTATCCAGGGCCTCCGAGAGGGGGCAGGGGGGGCAACCGCACAGGGGCCCGTCGGTCTGGAGGGGGCCCGGGCCGATGATGAATATCTATAATTAACAATAAAATGAGTAATAACACTAAAGAATGGTTAAGAAGTTAGCTCAGCACAGGGGCCCGGCGAGCGCACAAGGGGGCCCGGGACACAAAAAAAGGTCGTCAACACTTTATAAACGGCTGACAAGTAAAAAAAAAGGTTGTCAAGAAATTAATACTTCTCAAGGGTCCCCGTCGCCCATTCTGCACAGGGGCCCGGAATTTCTCTCGGAGGGCCTGTTTGTATCTCGAATATTTGAATTTTGTATCTGGTATATTGATTCATAGTGAATGCAGGCTTTGGACAGAGATTGCTTCTCTTCTTCTCCTGCTTCTCCCTTTTTGTATCTTAATTCCTTCTAAAGTTCAACGTCAATTTAATCTATCAAATGTCTAATATTTCTAATATCGAAATATGAAATATTTTGCATTTGTCTTTACAACTATTTCTCAGATATTGAATTGTAAGATTAACGACATTTGGTTCTGACTTTGATACTAATAAACTGATTGATTGATTGATTGATTGATTGATTGATTGATTGATTGATTGATTGATTGATTGATTGATTGATTGATTGATTGATTGATTGATTGATTGATTGATTGATTGATTGATTGATTGATTGCATTTCAGGCCAGTGTCTGCGTACTCTCTCTTTTTCCGCAACGCTCAGGCGGCCATAAAGAGCCAGAACCCAGGTGCGACTTTCGGCGATGTGTCGAAGATAGTCGCCTCAATGTGGGATGGATTGGATGACGACGTCAAGAACGTTAGTAGTCAGTTAGTAGTTAGTGGTCTAGACGACATTTTTGATTTCTTATCAATCTTATTATTATTATTATCATCATCATCATTCATCATCATCATCATCATCATCATCATCATATTCATCATCATCATCATCATTATTATTATTATTATTATTATTTATTATTTATTATTCTATTATTAATTCATTATTATTATTAATTATTATTGTGTTATTATTGTTTTATTATTATTTTATTATTCTATTATTATTATTCTGGATTTGTATTCTGATAATTCAGAATTCTGTGTGAATTTCGCTTTCCCTTCTCCCCTACCCTCTGGATTAATGGTTCTCAAACTGGAATCCGCGGGCCCATACGGGACCGCCAAGCGGTTTCAGGGGACCGTAAAGGAATTACTTTCTTGAGATATCTCACCGAAACCTCAGAACACAAAACACGCTGATGTTCTATAAGAGTGCTGCTTCCATTTGCATTTAAATTTCATTACTAAGATTTGCAATTTTCTGATTAAATAATAATTGATTGACAAAACAAGTAGCCTAAATTACAGTTAATTTAAAATTCAAATTTATAAGGTCCGCCAATCATAAAAACAATTTTTAACTCATTAACTGGGTGTCCCGAGTAACACTCGTCCATTTTATATTGAGTTACAAATAGTTGCCCAGTTAAGGGGTTAAGGGACCACCGCCACGCAAGAAATCCTAAAAAGTTTGGGAACCGCTGTTCTGAATGAATGCGTCCGTCAGTCAGTCTGTCCCTGTGCTTGTCTCCTCGCTTGTTTTTTTTCGATTTTCAGGTCTGAAGTCAAGCAGAATTGATTAATTACAGCATTCATTTGTAAAAGTATATATACCTGTATGAATTCGTTTGTTCGTTAACGGGGGTCTCTGTGTGTTGCCGCCATAGATTTTTATGATTGAAATGAAGGATTGAAGGCAGAACAGGGACTTGCAATAAATTACACTCTCGTTCTTTTGTTGTGTTTTAATGACACATTTTATGTAATGTAACGTAATGTGGCATTTGTATAGCGCCTCTTCTATTTCTACTCAGAGGCGCTCCTGGCATTGGAGTCGCAGGGTAAAGTAGTGAGACTTTAGGTTTCGCATTGAGCAGAGCGAGGGAGTAAGTAGTGATTCCCCAATGGATGGGTTCAAGGCATTCCAGAGGGAGGGTCCAGTCACTGCAAAAGCCCGACGCTGGGTAAGAGCAGTGCGTGATTTATATTACTTTATATGACAACTGTCCTGAAACACTGTTTGTGTTTAGACGCACTTTAGATGCAGTATCATGGATGTCAAAAGATGAAATCTTGACAATACGTCCCAGAAATAGGCCAATATGTGCTAAATAAGAGAGCTTTTAAAGAGAGACTTAAAGCGTGGTTATATCGCACGAGTTATTTGTAACTTTTAATGTGTTCATGCAGTTCTTTTGGACGAGTTACCACATTAATCAGTACGTTGATAATATAATAATAATAATAATATAATAATAATAATATAATAAATAACAAAATTCAGTTTTCGAGCAATTTTTATGCAACAGAAACGTGATCATTTCCTTTTTTGATTTAAGCATTTTTCAGTAATACTTTAAATATAGGTCCCAAAATTTGTAAACAGCTCGGGTTTCTAAAGGTGGCAATATGTTTATTTAAGTTTCATCAGAGAACTTTAATAAATTTTACAACATAAAATACATTTTGAGCAGATAAAGTCACAAAAGTCACAAAGTCCTTCCCGAGCCTCACGGGCTCATAGGGCGGCGCTGATCTCCGTTTCTATGGCCCTCAGCCAGGCGCACGTGCAATGCCACGGATACGGGGCTAGTGTATCGCGTAGCGTACCTGTTTGACTTATCGCAGGGATTTTTACCACTGCTCCTCATTTTACCACCACGAAAAAGGCCGAGTCGACCTTTAGGGCTCCTGCGGGACGCGAACCCGCGACCTCCTGCTCCATTGTCCAACGTTGTTACCACTCTGCTAACTTTTGAGCAGATGCCTCATCGTTAAATATAACCCGCCAATTCACCGAGCTATTATTTGCTATAAATTATGTGACAATTTTGAGATTAAATGCGCATAATTCGGTAAAATTGTGTCGACAGAAGTACAGTTATAAATAAGACTTCCCAAAATGGCAATTTTGCTTCCAGAATTCACATTTCACTATCCAAGTCTAACTCAGACAGATTGTCCAAAAAGCTTTGCAAAGCAATTTCTCTTCAATTTCAAGCTGTCTTGTGAGAGAAAACACGTCAATGGCCGGCATCCTATTCATACCTTTTCTAATGTCGACAGTTGTGCTATTTTGTTGTCGACAATTTTGGAACAGCTTTTCCCAGAAAAACCTGCATTAATCAATCTTTGTTACAGCAGGAAATGTCTACATTGCTTACGGCTATTTTGCAACGAAAACACATAGCTGTAATCTATATTTAAAGCCCCATCAATGTCTTCGTTTACCACAAAGAAGAGGCAAAAATTTGTCAAGTTGGAGGTTATTTTAATCTCGCGTTCTATTACTGTGTTTAAGTTCTTGCATTTTTCTCAGAATTTTGTGCAAATAGCGGCAGTAATTATTTTGCGCTTTTAAAAGAGACGTCGACTGATTTACGATATTTAGGCCTACCTTTTTGTGAATAGTTTTACAAGCAGCAGATGGAAGCGGCCAAGAAGGAGTATCTGAAGCAGTTGGCCGTATACAGGGCCGCTCTTGTCTCAAAGGTTTGCATATTTTCTATTAAATATGCTTTTGAATATTTAAAACCAATGAATGTTGCATAGACAGTTTAGGCTACTTAACTTATGAGCTTGTTGTAATCAGGGAGAGAGGTGCAGGGGGGTAGATGTCCAGGAGCCCGGCAGTGGCGTAGCTAGAGGAGCAGGGGACATCTGCCCCCGGGCGCCGAGGTGGGGGTGCCAAAATCGGGTTTTGGGTTAAATAAGTAAATGACGACCTTTTCTTTATTTACTCGTGGGGTTTTTGTCGCAGACGGATGGGTGCGCCAAAAGAAAATAAGTGACGAATTTTTATGCTTGTCAAGATTTTTGGAAGGTGAAAGGGGCGCCATCAGTATGCTTCGCCCCTGGGCGCCGGATACCCGCGTTACGCCACTGGAGTCCGGCCATCTGTAGGGGCCACGGCGGGTTAAGTTAGTGTTTGAGCAGATGCATTTGGATGGACAGAGCAGGCACATCTTAAGATGTCCCTGGACAGAGCACTGGTGGGGAGGGGGCGGTGATAGCAATATCAATTTAATGTTTCACGAGAAACAGATATTTTGATATAGGATCAGATTTCCTGCCTTCATAAATATTGTTTTCCAATTTCTTCTTCTCTTCTGAGTCCAAATGGGAAAACATGCAAATAGCGATTAGCATATGAAAGAAATAAGCGATTATTAAAGCAAGAATATTGAAAACAGAGTTTCGGCTTCGACTTGTTTTGCATAAGAAATATCAATATTTGATCGAGTTGTTGCCGCTGTTCGCTTTTGATCTTGCCTTTTAGTGCGTTGTCCACTTTGATATCAGGCGTTCAGGTGACGCAGAGAGTACATGCGGCCATTATGTTGCATTAAGATACTGCACTGACGCTATAAAAATGCTTTCAGAGCAAATTGATTGGTCGCGGAAATTGCAGCATTTTGCCAAACGTCTCTCTCTCTCTCTCTCTCTCTCTCTCTCTCTCTCTCTCTCTCTCTCTCTCTCTCTCTGTGTGTGTGTGTGTGTGTGTGTGTGTGTGTGTGCTGCCTTCTGCCTTTGCAGCCGAGAGAAGATAAGTAAGTAGAAGCCGGCGAATGGTCGAAAATGCCCCTAAATTGCTGACTTTGGCAATTGGCTGGTTTTTACACAGAGTTATCATCATCATCATCGTCGTCGTCGTCGTCGTCATCATCATCATCGAGAGAGAGAGAGAGCGATGTGACCTGCCTTGAGCAGGTGGACACAGCAGTCAATAATTACAGGGATGTTAACAAGGACTCAACCCTCAAGGCCAGGACCAGGACCAAGAACTCAACCCTCAAGGCCAGGACAGGACAGGACCAAGGACTTGAAACTGGTCCTTAAGGAGTCCTTAAGGCCAGGACCAAGGCCAAGGACTAACATCCAGCTGGTCAATTATTATTTATAAACCGTCGGTATATAACCGTTTCTCGTATACGTTTTTTGGAATTTATTGTCTTCCACATCTTAGGATGCTCAAGAAAAGACGGACGCTGCGGACACAGAGGCTGGAATCAACACACATCAGGCACCACCGCCGCCTCCACCTACCACCCCACCGGTTCAGGCACCACCTTCCTCCCAAAATGCGGACGATGGAAACGGTTCGAGCCCTTCGCCGCCGATCCCAGCCCCGCTGTGCGTTCCGTCGATGCACGGGTTCCAAACCCAGCAACCCCTATCGCCGACCGCTGAACCAGTGAGTCATCATCATCATCATCTTCACCATCATCAACAACAACAACATCATTATCATCGTCACATGATGTCACCGTCTGCTGCCCGCCATCCTCCCATCTTCTACCAGGATGGATCTCCGTGTCTTCGGATCAGCTACACGCCATCGTCCGATGGCTCCTTCTCCTCCTCCGCCTCCTCCTCCTCCTCCGCCTCCTCCTTGGCGGCGATGAGGAGTAGCTTCTTAACTTATGGTCAGGTGCTGAGACTTTTCTATCAATTATAATATAAAGAAGGAGACTTTGAAATGTTCATATAAGAGCTTTGTTCGACATTGAATGATGATTGATCGCAAGAAGCGGAAATCAAAATGGAAATATCAACAACACGAGATGATCCTGAAGAAGCAATATGTCCATTGTCCATTGTCATGCATGTGCATAGATTTATTATATTAACATACAGACACACACATAAATATATACATACATACACATAGAATGAATGTATATATATATATATATATATATATATGTATATATGTATATATACATATATATGTATGTATATATGTAATATATATATATATATTTTTATGTATATATATATTTGTATATATATATTTGTATATATATATTTTATATATATATATAAAGTACACAGACATGCATATTATATATGTATATATATATGCATTCTGTGTGTGTGTTTTCGTGTATGTGTGTATGTGTGTACATTGGCTTTTCAAAATATACAGAAGTCCGTCTTTTCTGTCGCAAAGCCAGCATTTGCCAAATTTATGTCTGGAACGGTGCCTCATAAATATTCATGCAGATATTATGAGTTAGTTCAGCTATGTACATATGCAGCATTAGACATCCAACAGTGCGGCGAGCGATGAAAAAGAGCTCACAATCTTCGAACTAGAAGTTATTTTTATCGCATAACTCGTTGTTCGTTTGTTTCGAGAGGGCGTGTCAACTAAATTCCAACAGTTCAATAGCGTTCATGCTGCTTTAAGAGAGCCGTAAATAAAGGCGTGTCTGGTAGTCGACAAAATCAATCAGCTTCAGATGTCTCCAAAACGTGTTAGTTAATGTCTTATCGCCTAGGCAGTTGAAAATGAAATATGTTTGGTATTTATGCAAGCATACATGTATATATATTATATATTATATATATTATCTATACCCCCAACTCAAGTTCTTGGCTGCGCCCCTGTTGCCAATCTACCATCTTATCGCTCGCACTGAATAAGCTGTAACCGGACAGGAATTATTATGGTATTTTAAAAGAAACTGGACCATGACGCAGTCGTACAGCGGATCCCGGAACCCGGTCCGTACTTCGTTGGAATGGGTTCGGACGCTGAATACAAGAGCGGAGAATTTATCACTGCATCACTTGGCAACGGTTTTGTCAACGGCCTTTGCAGGTGAGCTACGGCGGAACAGTCACGTGATGATGATGATGATTATTATTATTATTTGTTTCTGAAGATCTCTGCAATAATAATAATATTAAATGCAATTTCCTTTCAGAGTTGCTTTTTTCAATCTGTCATAAAACTTCTCTAGTGCCATGGTGTTACTAAGGCATGGCAGGTATAGTGCAGATGTCCTGGGCTCCAGTTGTAGGGGGCGCTCTCTGCTCAGCGTAGAAAGAGAAGAAACTGAGAAAACTGACTTTGAGCACGTGATCATAGACCAGTTCGCATCAGTAAAAGCAAGAAAAGTGCATATGTAGTTTTAATCTTACGTCAATAAAATGTCATGATTTGCTAATTAAAGATTTGTTAAGCCAGCTAGTTTAATTGTACAATGCATTGCAGTGGGTGCCAATTGTCTTGGGTACGCCCCTGACTCTGTGCAATATCGATCGTTGGCCCTGATAATCTTCTGTGAAGTTATATTTGGCATTTTCGTACTTGCTCCACACCGCCCTGCCCCCCCCCCCAACACAAGCTACTGGTTGCGCCGCTTTTGTCATTCGGTTCTATCCAATTTGTGTGTCGAAGTTATAGTTCCATTTGTTCGTCGCTGATCTTATTTGGCGATTGTGATGCGATATACTCGCTGGAAAATTCTCCGATCCGATGAATTATGAATACTTATGCGGTTCTTGTGTTTGAGATGACGACGGAGGATTGCATGGGAGGAGGAAGGCTTTAGTCATTGTATAGAGCTAAATTTGTCCAAGATTTCGATCCTGTGTTGTTTGAAGATTGGTTCATCTGGGGGATCTATACGACTGGACGAATATTGCGGATGAAACCATTTTCTTTTCGCGGATTATTTATGCGATGCGATGCGGTCGCGTGCAGACGCATCAATATCCGCGGACATTTTGCGATAAGGAGAGATGGCGGATATGATTTATTGCCGAAGCACGAATGTTCCGCTGTCCATGCACTTCTGCTGTGGAGATTAATTGAAAAGTCTCTGCGGATAAGTTAATCTGTTGATCTGTAATGTTCTGCCCTTTATATTGTGATAGATGGATAGTTTGAGACATAGATAGCAAATGATTGGAATGTTGGTAGGTTTGTATGTGAAGTTTATTATTTTTGCTCTATGTTTATGTGAGCAAATAGGAATTCACGTTATAGAAGGCGTGATGAGACGACGGGCGTCATTGGTCGAAAGAGCCGTTAATGGAGGCAGTTACGTTTTGAAAGTGCGTTTTTTTCGAAGAAGAAGAGTTCGACGGTGGCCGAAGAAGAAGGCGGACGTTCGATTGCAGCGATTCGTTCCTGCTCTTCGTTGTTTTAGTTTAAATTGCTTTTATTTAAATCTGAACCGAGATTTCAGTTCGCTTAATATTCGTGAATTAGTATATCGAATTGGTTTTCGTGCAAGGGCACATTTGTTTCATTTTCATTGATTTTGTGTGGAGGCTGTTATCAGCTGTTATTTATATTAGTAACTAGTTGCTAAGATAGTTGCTGTCGCTGGACGTTTTAAAACATTGATTAGAGTTATATAGCACTGCCTATTGATAGCCGCTATGGCGGAAGAGTTGAATGTTTAATTAAGATTAAAGCGAGATTTTATAAGAAGAATAGTTTTGTCAGTTAAAATGTGCGAGTTAGTGCCAAAGTAGTTTCCCTAGACAAGTAAGTAAATAAACGAGTCCTATTTAGGTCGCTGCTCGTCACATGTGGTAGGCTCAGGTCCGGTAGAGTTGAATCTAGTTGTAAGTTGTCGTCGCACAAGGGTAAGCGGGCGACGCTGCTCCCTCCGTGTAGTAAGAAAAGCAGAATTTTAGGCTTTTTATTTAATTAATTGAGGAGGCCTAGTGAATTTTAAGAGTGAAATAGGGTTTGAGTTTTGTCTCCCCGTTCATTGTAAGTAGTATCAGTAGTTTAAACTGATTATTACTGCTTTTTGTGTTGAATATTGCTGTGTGTTTTGATTAGTTGTTTTTGCATTGAATTTGTATATTCTGCATAACTTTAAGTATGGAAAACCCAGCACTCCCTGATGCATGGTCGGTTGAAGACATTTTATCTATGAATGTAGAAGACTTGAGGGAAAATTTGCTTTCAAAAGGGGTCGAAATGAGGGTAACAAGGACCAATTGAGGGCAAAGCTGATTAAATTATGTGTGACAGGATTGGGTGAAGACAGACAGACAGATATTGAGAGTGTTGGCAGTAGGACTTCCCAAAATTCCAACCATACTCCAATAGAATCTGAGGCCATTGTCCTTAAGAAATTAGAAGTACAGTTAGAGATGCGTAAGTTAGAACTTGATGCCCAGACCAAAAAAAGCTCAACTTGATGCCCAGACCCAAAAAAGCTCAACTTGATGCCCAGCTTCAGCAAGCTCAACTTGATGCCCAGACCCAAACTCAAATTCAACAAGCTCAAATTCAGTCCAATGAGAAGATTGAGTTGCATAAGTTGACCTTGCAAAGTGAGTCAGTAAGTAGTGATAGGACTAATGCAGGTAGTTCTGATAAAGCTAGTGAAAATGCTAGGAAAGCACTCCCTAGGTTTAATGAGAGTACAGATATTGACTCCTACTTGACTCTGTTAGGAACGAACAATGCTGAACTTCAGATTGAGAAAAATAAATGGCCTGCTATGCTTCAAACTCAGATAAGTGGTAAGATCTTAAAAGTCTTTGTAGAACTGACTGCTGAGCAGGTCCAAGACTATGACTTTATCAAAGAAGCCATCCTAAATATGTTTCAATTAGTTCCCGAAGCGTATAGATTAAAGTTCAGGCAGCTCAACAAGGACCAATCTGAAACGTATACACATTTTGCAACTAGGTTAAATTGGCCTTTTCAGAGATTTTTGCTTGGTCATAAGGCTCAAGATGACCCAGAAAAAATCAAAGAATTGTTTAAAATGGAACAATTTTTGAACAAAGTAAATGATAATGTTCTGAAAACTTGGCTTATGGACAAACAAGCCAATTCACTTGTTGAATTAGCTAGATTTGCTGATCTGTTTGTTGCTATTCACAGAAATTATTCAAATAGCAGTGACACATACAACAGACACAAGTTTGCTCCAAATGCATACAGACATGAGCACAATGCAACCCAATCAAATAGATACAACACTGATAGAGACAATGCCAACAGTTGCACTAATTGGAGATATCAATCCAATCAAAATGTCACTTCTAAGACATTGCCAGATGAAAATAATGCCACTTTGAGAAATTTTCCACATTCCAATACACAGGGGAGGAACTCAAATTTCAGGAGTGGTAAAAATGGGCTGCCCTCAACCCAGAAATGTGCATTCTGCCATAGGAATGGACATGGTCTAGACCAATGTTTTGCTTTAAAACGACAGAGAAATGAAAAGGCAAATTTTGAGCCAGGCTCAAATTTTGCTGGTCCAAACGTAAACTTTGTGCAACAAGTTACACATAGTTTGGACACAGTACCAACCAGTTTCAGACCCTATTGTTCCCAAGCTACAATTGTAAATGCAGACAAACAAACAAGACAAATTATTTCTTTTCGTGACACAGGTTCATCGCAGACTTTAATCAGTAAAGAACGAATAAATCCTGATGAATACAAAGATACAGGCGAATGTCGTTTGATTAAAGGTATAACTGGGGATGTTATCCAAATTCCTTTGGTGTTGGTGAACCTTGATTGTGTTTTTCATCGTGGAGAAGTGTTGTGTGGTCTCATCGATCAATTGCCCCATTCGATTGATGTTTTGATTGGAGCTGATGTGGATTGTCGAGTTGATGAGGAACTCATGGATTCGTGTGTGGTGACTCGGGCTAAAATCAAATCATTAATTGATCTTGAGAAAGATTCATTAGATAAGAAAGCAGAGGTCACATATAATCCAGATGATTATTATAATTTAGATTTTAATTTAGAGAGTCTGTTTGAGGAAGACTTATTGGGGTCTACTGTAAATTCACAGTGTGTTGATGCTGATGATGTAGCTCCAAGTACTGTTGATGAGGAGGTTGTTTTTGTTGAGTCGTGTGACTCCAGTGGTGTCCAGGACCCACATGGTTTTTCTGATGATGTTGTTGTTGGTGGGGGTTCCATGAGGCTGAATCGCCCAGTAGTTCCACAGGTTTTTCCTAATGATGTTGTTGGTGGAGGTTCAAGGAGGTTGAATCGTCTATGTGTTCCAATTGGTTTTTCTGATGATGGTGTGGTTGGTGGTTCAAGTGGTTTATTGAATCGGCCAAGTGGTATGTTGAATCGGCCAAGTGGTTTATTGAATCGGCCAAGTGGTATGTTGAATCGGCCAAGTGGTTTATTGCATCGGCCAAGTGGTATGTTGAATCGTCCAAGTGGGTCATGTGATGAATTTATTGGGAAAGAGTTGTCTTTGTCCCATGATGACCTAGTTAGGTTGCAACAGACTGATGAGAATCTGAAGATGTTATTTGAGGAAGTTGTCCTGTTTGATACTCCAGGGCATAAAATCTCATACTGTGTTTATGATGGTCTTTTGGTACAAAGATTTGTGGAATCTGAGTGTCCACAGGAGGCGGATGTAGGTCTTTTGCAGATAGTTGCCCCATTGCAAATCTGTAGGCGTCTTTTAGAATTGTCACATGACATTCTGGCTTCCGGACAAATAGAAATACACAAAATCAAACAAAGAATCATTAAACATTTTTATTGGCAATCAATTAACAAAGATGTTAAGGAATATGCACGCACATGCGATATATCCCAGAAACTCAATGCAAGTAAATACGGTAGCATTGAACAATCCCAAAGCTTACCAAGAATGACTTATGTGTTTGACCGTATTGCCAAAGACGTCGTAGAATCAGTTCCAGAGTACAGCAAGTCAAGCAAAAGGTGGTTGTTGACAAAAATGGACTTGTGTGCTCATTACCCAGATGCAGTTCCCATTCCCGTGCATACAGGACAGATAGTATGTAAGATGTTGACAGATGTTCCTGTTCGGTGTTGTTTGCCCAAGGAGTTCATTACAGTCCCAGGTAGTGATGTTATGTCAGAAATCAGGCAGAACTACGTTGACTTCATCCCAGTCAAGAAAAAACAAATGCTGTTGTGGCATGTAAATCTTTCAAAGTTTCATGTTGGTAGAGAGAAAATGTTTCACAATGAAAGTGAACAAGAATTTGTTAAACTGTTGCATGCACAGTTACAAACCCACTTGAAACTGTCAATGCAATAGAAACAACAGAGAACGTCCAGTGTTCTTTTGAAGAACTGGTACTGGACAAAGCAAAACATTTGGGGTCAGGTCTAACAGAGGAATTGAAATCTCTGATTATGCAACATGAACAGATGTTCAACAAGAAACCTAAACAGACTGATCTTATCGCATATGAGATCTTGCTTAAACAATATGCTCAACCCGCATATGTTTCACCACATAGACTAAGTCCTGACAACACAAAAGTTGTCAATGGGGAACATACCCAATTGTCAGTTGATTGCATGATTAAACATAGCATCTCAGTGGAAGCTGATGGAAAGTCAGTTGTCTATAATTTAGAGGATTATGGTCGCAATGATCCAGTATTGTTGGGTCAAGCCCCGTTGAAGCGCATAATTAGGGAAATGCCAAAGACATTCTCATGTGTGAGATATGTAAGTCCCTTGAGACCCGATAGGAAGCCTATATATTTTTCAGTACAGTGCAGTAGTTTTGCTGAGTTTCTTAGGTTATGCTTAATACAGCATCTAATGATTATGAGTTTTGCTCATAGACTGATTTACTCTTTTACTTTATTGATACTTAAGTATGTATGGATGTCCTATAGAGTTAAGTTGACCATCAGAATAGGTAGGATAAGTAATTAGTTAGACATTGTAAGTAAGTGTTGGAAGTAAAAATAGAATGTAAGTGTTACTGTAGCTTAAGCTAAGTTAGGATAGTTTTGTGATATAACCACTTAGATAGCATAATTTTTGCAGTTGTTCTCAGTGGTTGGTTCTTGTTTATTCCTTTGTAATATTAATTCCATTTTGGATAAGTTGAAATTGGTGTAAGCCAAAGTTTGCTTCGCAATTTCCGTTTGATGTCGTCACAGCCACTGCATCTGAGTTGACGTGGTGATCCACCACGTAGGCTCGAGTGCTAGGGGTGTGATAGATGGATAGTTTGAGACATAGATAGCAAATGATTGGAATGTTGGTAGGTTTGTATGTGAAGTTTATTATTTTTGCTCTATGTTTATGTGAGCAAATAGGAATTCACGTTATAGAAGGCGTGATGAGACGACGGGCGTCATTGGTCGAAAGAGCCGTTAATGGAGGCAGTTACGTTTTGAAAGTGCGTTTTTTTCGAAGAAGAAGAGTTCGACGGTGGCCGAAGAAGAAGGCGGACGTTCGATTGCAGCGATTCGTTCCTGCTCTTCGTTGTTTTAGTTTAAATTGCTTTTATTTAAATCTGAACCGAGATTTCAGTTCGCTTAATATTCGTGAATTAGTATATCGAATTGGTTTTCGTGCAAGGGCACATTTGTTTCATTTTCATTGATTTTGTGTGGAGGCTGTTATCAGCTGTTATTTATATTAGTAACTAGTTGCTAAGATAGTTGCTGTCGCTGGACGTTTTAAAACATTGATTAGAGTTATATAGCACTGCCTATTGATAGCCGCTATGGCGGAAGAGTTGAATGTTTAATTAAGATTAAAGCGAGATTTTATAAGAAGAATAGTTTTGTCAGTTAAAATGTGCGAGTTAGTGCCAAAGTAGTTTCCCCTAGACAAGTAAGTAAGTAAACGAGTCCTATTTAGGTCGCTGCTCGTCACAATATCTTTTCTTTAATTTATATTAAAAAAGTCATTAAATATTGTTTTAATAGGAAAAGCCTTTTATTCATATATATATATATATATATATATATATATATATATATATATATATTATAATTGAATTGGAATGTATCATCAAGAGGTCATCAATAGATTTATTTTATAATTAAATTGGAGTATATCAGCAATAGGTCATTGACCCATGTGATCCATTAGATATTGGTCATCAATTTGACCTTTGACTCGTGACCCATTTGACCCTGTGAGTGTGCAGTCAGTTTATATTCTTTAAGTTACAATAACTTGTACCCAAACAGACGTGTACCGTGGTATTTGGCACCCATGGCAGCGGGCTAGAAAATTATATTAGCAGGTTAGCAAGTTCTTAATTAACAAATCATGACATTTTATTGACAAAATATTAAAACTACTGATGCACCTTGATGGTTTTTTATGCGAATTGGTCTATGATGTGTCTCTCAAAGTCAGTTGTCTCAGTTTCTTCTCTTTCTAGGCTGAAGAGAGAGAAAGATCTTCGTTTTTGTACGTCCTCTTCGTGAGGCGCCCAGGCATACCCTGGGTACGCCACTGATCCCAATTAAATGTTAGTTTTTGGTACATAGAACCATCCTTCCAAGCTGATTACGTGAATTTCGATTTAAATCCTATTTGGATACAGTACCATCCGTTTGCCTGTATTGTTTGATTGCTGCGGGTAATTGACTATTGTTAGGGTTAATGATTGCTTCAGAGCAGACAGATAGATCAGATTCAGCCATTTTAAGTATGAACAGTATAATTACTGTAATTTACAGTATGCATTATGGATTACACCGTAATTACTATGTACTGACAAGCTAAATAACATCTGCGTAATTAATCTTACCGAGATATTTGATTTCGTAGCGTTAATATTACAGTCAACAGATGAAGATTAATAGTCATGTACAATATAATTATATTGCTAATAATTAATTATATCTGTTATAATTAAAGAGCATTTGGACACTGAATTTGACCGGCTATCAATTGAAATAAGTGCATCAGTGCAGCCATTCAAAGTACAATTGCTCATCGATTCAAGAGATGAAGTGCGCTGTTTTCATGTCTCTTTTGATTTTGAAGTTTTCAATGATAAATCGCCGTTAACTTTAATTAAAATGAGGATTAATGCAGTTTGATATAAAGCCGGTGAAAACGCAGAAAGCTATCAAAAATTATAAGAAGAATTTAAATATTGGCAACTAACAAAATTCTGGAGGAAAAGGCTCAAGAACGCCTCTTCGTCGGCGGAAAAGTGTCACTGGCACTTTGAGATAGAATAATTATTTGTATTATGAATATAATAAAACATCTGTATTATAATAATAGGCTACATACTGGTACAGTGGCGGCTCTAGGATTTGGCAAGTGGGGGGCCGTTGGGGTGGCAACTTCTAATCATGGGGGCCAACCATTTGTTGTTTAATGTATGTAGCATTAAGTATAGGGTCCCAACTGGGGGGCCACTGGGGGGGCCAGACACTCAATAGGGGGCACGGGCCCCCTGGCCCCCCTGGCCCTCCCGGTGGAGCCGCCACTGCACTGGTATATTCAACTTGTGCTATAGTCAGTCATCTAAGAACACGATTGAACAGTATCTTGTGTTTGACAGTTAACTTGGCGATTGAATCGTATAGTATCTTCATCCGTTGACTATAATATTAATGCTATATGTATACGCAGTGGCGTAGCGAGGGCGTCAGAGGCAGGGCCAGATTAAGGTCCGAGTGGGCCTGTGGCTGAGAAGCGAAAAAGGTCGTCGCTTCCATAATTTGAAAATTGCCCCTTGCAAAATTTCCCGCCGCCTTCACACAAAATCTCTGACAAGCAAAAAAAAGTCGCTTGAAAAACAGCGGTGGGCCTATTTTTTATGGTGGGCCTGGGGCTTCAGCCCCCTCAGCCCCCGCCTTAATATGGCCCTGGGCAGAGAGTGCGAAGCGCCCCAGGCGGCACTTGCTCTAGGGGCGGCACTTTCGAGATTTCTTAGATTGTCAGAGACTTTTTTGGAGGAGAGTTGATAACATTTTTTGCTTGTCAGACGTTTTTTCGGAAAATTGAGGGCGGCACTTTTTTTCTCGCCCCGGGCGGCACTTTGCCTCGCTACGCCACTGATGCTACGAAATCAAATATCTCGGTAAGATTAATTACGCAGATGTTATTTGGCTTGTCAATGCATAATAAGTACTGTGTCGAGTGAAACAGTTGATAAATTCTAGGGTTTAAGTGTCTAAAAGCAATTAATAATAACGAAAAGCGCGTGTCAGTCGTGTAAGCATGTCGTGAGAAGTTAAACGATATCGATTTATCGATTTATTGATTAGTGCGTTGATTTCAGTCAATTGATTTGTCACAATACATTCCGCCACAGTTAACCACGTCTTGCGTTTATTATACGTTATCTTATAACGTTATCGGTTTTCTTTGCTTATCTTGAGTCAGGCGCCGAAAGTGAGTCGACTTTTAGCACGATCTATTGAATTTGAGCGCAGCAGCGTTGAGCTGCGTAGGTAAAGCACCGGTCTAGAGAAAACAGTGGCAAACTACTCTGGATTATTGACAGAGGCCACCTGCGTCGCTGTTTTTTTCCTAGCAGGCCTATACGGAGATCAGCGCCGGACCCTAAGTTCGTTCGAATACGGGACTGCCTTTACGTAAACCTGACTGAATTTCTGTACATTAATTAGGCCCATTCGGTGTGAAATTTTCGTTTTAAAAATGTATTACAAAACCACCAAGAAGAAAATTTCAGAAAAGTAGCAAAAATGATTTCTCGTTACATTTCTGGCTTTTTGTATTTCCAGACCAGTGTTTATTCTATGCCTTCTCTGAGGGGGATTCCACCCCCACCCCCAAGTTTTAAAATTCTCCCCACCCAAAAAATTTTTATATGTTCGCTGGGAATGGAAATTTCCCGCCCCAAAGTGTGGAGACTCAGACCTTGTCCCCCAAACATTTCAAAATCCACCTAATGTCAAGGTGGCTAGAATAAACACTGTTTCCAGACAGATGTACTTTCAGGTACTTGTGTCTAAATCCATTGTCAGAGGAGGCTCTCAAGTACACTTGCATACCTGTAACGAATGACATGAACGACCCCATCTTTGGCTATACATGTAGCTACTTCATTTTGAGATTAAGCGCATAGTAATAAGGAGCTACTTCGGTGCTTCTTTTGAAAGCGCTATAGAAGTTAACAAGATTTTACTTACTTACTTAACGAAAACCAATCAGCACTTCAAGTGATGTCTTTAAAACGGGTTAAGAGATTAGCTGTCTAGATATACAAATACATGGACTTTAATTCTAGTGCAGTAATTTGTATGGGGGGAAGGTTGGAGTTGTGAATTCCATGGTCACTTCACACTGACTCCAACTCGCCCCGGTCCACTTTTTGCATAAAAAGGAGGAGGAGTTTCACGCTGTCATTAACTTATTTAACTAATTTATTTGTGTAATGAATAATCAAATATTCTTCATCCCCCGCGCCCCACTTTTAAGTCCTTGGCATGGCCTGTTTTCCGTTTGACCACCAGATGGCGCTTTTATTTGTTTATACGTACATATATATTTTTACGTATTTTATTTTTTTCTGCGTATTTTGCGTGGTGCTGCGATAAGAGAGATGCTGCTAGAGAGGAGTCTCGCCTGTAGACGAAATATTTGCGTAGA
The DNA here is from genome assembly GCA_018105865.1 of Metaphire vulgaris. Classification (NCBI taxonomy): domain Eukaryota; kingdom Metazoa; phylum Annelida; class Clitellata; order Crassiclitellata; family Megascolecidae; genus Metaphire; species Metaphire vulgaris. The sequence continues at coordinate 2,020,171 of CM030838.1, forward strand.
TTGAAACTCTCACCTCAGCCGTTTTCTGCTGTTTAATTTATAGACTGGAAATTCTTAGCGGTTGGAACAACAGATTGTATTATTGTATTTCCGCGTGCTGCTAACTTTATTGAATAAGTAAAACTGATTGCAATAGTAGGCAAACAATGAAAAACACAAGGATTTTGAGGAGGAGGAGGAGGAAATTGGTGATAGAGATAAGAATATAAAAAATTGATATGATCCCATAGGGTCTTCTTTTTATGGGGGGGGGCGAATGCCCAGCAACAATTGTTCTGCATTTTTATGTCTTTTTTGCAATTCGACAGCTCTCATATTGACAAAGTCAGTTGTTTCACAGTTAATTGGATATTTTTAACTGCGTAATTTCTTTCCCTTTCTCCTTCTCTCTCTCTCTCTCTCTCTCTCTCTCTCTCTCTCTTTCTCTCTCTCTCTCTCTCTCTCTCTCTCTCTCTCTCTCTCTCTCTCTCTGTCTCTCCCCCTCCCTCCATGTCTGTCCCGCTTTTTCCGGCTATCGGTCTCTCTCTCTCGGTCTGTCTATCTCTCCTTCCTCCCTCTCTGTCTGTCGCTGTCTCTCTAAGTTTCTCTCACTCGCTCCTTGGATCTTTTCCGTGTATTGGTCTCTATCTATCTCTCCCCTCCCACCCTTTCTGTTTTCTTTTTTCTCTCTCTTCCCGTCTCTCTGTCTCTGTCTCTTTTGTCTCCTCTTTCTCCCTTCCTCCATGTCTCTCTCTTCCCATCTATTGGTCTCTCTACCTCTCCCTCCCTCTTCCATCCCTCTCTCTCTCTTCCTGTCTCTTTTCGTCTCTAGAGGTCTGTCTGTCCCTGTCTCGCTGTTGTATGATTATTTTTGTTTGTTTTTTAGAGAAATTTCCTGTCGGTCGTTTGTCGAATCGGACGAGGGGGACGACCAGAAACTAACCTGAATAAGATTTCTTCATTCGTTTGTTCTTCGCTTTCTTTCCTTGGAACTCCTAAACGACGGTCGCATCTTCTTCTCTGCGCCGGTTTCCTCCGCAGCCAGCTTCTCCAGAGGCGCATCGCTGCACTCAGTGTTTTATACAGGCCTGTCAGGAGGGAGATTCCCCCCCCCCAACCTCAAAATCCCCAAAAAAAAAAAAAAAAATCCCAGCACTTACACAAATTTTGCATTGAACTGTGTCTTTTCCCCTCCAACCAAGTCGATTTTCCCTCCAAAAGCCTCAATTTCCCCCCGAAGACCTGGAGTCTGGATAAGACACTGGCTGCACCGATCAGTGCAGTGCACTACTGCACTCCTCATCATTGGCTCAGATTTAAGAATTGAAGGCGCTAGTCATCGTCACTAATCACACACACACACACACACACACACACGACACTTTTATCATCAAGGAATCCAATATCTCTGTTAATTGCCATGGGACTGATTTCACTGATTTCATTGATTGTGCACTTGCGCTCCTGCAATGAGGTTTCAATTCACCGTTCATGGAAACGATTAAATTTAATAAGATTAAGTTTTTATCGCGGATTTTAGCTGCTAATCTTCGGGAGTTTTAATTTCTAGGGATTTGGAAATTTTCTTCATTTTTAATAGGCCCTGCGATCAGCCGAATTGATTGTTTAATATGCTGTGTTTTCATTTCTGTATTATGTGCGCTGACGACTGGATTGGATGGTAATTGATTTTTATCGATTTGATGAGGAAAGTCCGATTTAGGAAATGTGTAAAAATCGAAGTTTGTGAATTCTTTTGACTCCTGCAATGTCTGTTAATAATAATAATAATAATAATAATAATAATAATAATAATAATAATAATAATAATAATAATAATAATAATAATAATAATAATAATAATAATAATAATAATAATAATAATAATAATAATAATAATAATAATAATAATAATGACAACAACATAGATCAACCTTGTTGACGATTTCTTAGTTTGTTAATAAATCGCTTGGCGGTGCTGTTTATGGCGAGAATTCGAAACTCCATAGCTCGAGTAATAACCATAGATATAAAAAACGTTAAAACGTTTATTACATCTATGGTAATAACGAAGGCGCCGGAATACGATCACATCACAACTGTGCTCCAATCTCTTCATTGGTTACCAATCAGACAACGCCAGGCAACGAATTGATTTTAAATCTACTTAACCCCTTAACTGGGGATCCCGGATATATCCGTCCATTTTACATTGAGTTACAGTTAAATACACGGTTAAGGGGTTAATGGTCCACGAGGTGTTACATTCATACCAGCCATCGCATCTCCGGTCAAGGCGTATGGACGCCCAGCTATAGGTCTTCAGCTGCATTACACCTGAAGCAGAGATGTCCACAGGTTGGGTTAACCCAGGGTCGGCCTTACGTTTTGCGGGGCCCTGGGCGAGATAGGGTTAGGGTCAGCGACAAGCGTACGCAAAAAATCGTGACAAGCAAAAAAAGGTCATCGACAATCGCGGGGGGGGTCCTTCGAAGACTTTGCGCGGGGTCTCTAGGGGAGCGGGCCCTGGGAAAAGGCCCGGTTTGCCCAGGCTTAAGGCCGGTCCTGGGTTAACCCACTGTTGAGTTGGGTTGAGTCTTCTTTGATGTTGTCCTTCCACTTTTTCCTGGCCTTTCCTCATCCTCTCTTCTTGCCTTCTTTATAGACCATCGACTGGTAAGCAACCATCGTAGTAGTAGTAGTAGTAGTAGTAGTAGTAGTAGTAGTAGTGTAGTAGACGTAGTAGTAGTTGTTGTAGACGTAGTAGTAGTAGTAGTAGTTGTTGTTGTTGTTGTAATAGTAAACTTCTTTAGCGCCATTGTAGTAGTACTTCAGCACCATTCGATGGTCTCTTCATTAAAAGATCATAGTCGTGATCTTGTCCGTGGTGATTCGAGGTTGTAATCCAGAGGTCAGTCCGTACTTCCATATTCCGGTTAAGAAGGATAAGCAGTCCGGAATAGACGTGTTTTAAGTGGAAGGAACAATGGGAAGGGGGCGACCGAGAAGAACCTGGATGGACGACACTTATAAATGGGCAAATACAAAGAACTTTGGAGCATTAAAAAGAGCAGCAGAAAATAGATAGATAGATAGATAGATAGATAGATAGATAGATAGATAGATAGATAGATAGAGAGAGAGAGAGAGAGAGAGAGAGAGAGAGAGAGAGAGAGAGACGGAGGAAAATGTCTGTCAACCCTCTGATAGAGGACGACACGTAAAGAAGAAGAAGAAGAAGAAGAAGAAGAAGAAGAAGAAGAAGAAGAAGAAGAAGAAGAAGAAGAAGATTGAATAAAGACTAACCGCATAGGGCCTATGGGCCTAATCAAGGCAACTCATGCGTCTTATGAACAGAGCCAAACTAGAAAGACGAAAACGCGGAAAGATTTACGATTTTGCAACGTTGTCATCAGGGGCGTAGCCAGGAATTTGATTTGGGAGGGTATAAATATTTTGGGTGGGTATAAATCTTAACTGCAAACCGCATAAACCATATAAACCACATATAACCACATGTAAATCACATAAAAAACTTTAAGGTAGACTTTGGGGGTATATATACCGATATACCCCCCTTGGCTACGCCCCTGCATGGTTGTCATTATAGAAGAGAACAACAAATAGGCATTGCATGACTATGCAGGATTGGTCTGCCAAAGTTCAAAGTTCAAATCGTTGATCAAATCATTTGCGGCGAACACAATACGATGCAAAATATACCAACATGCTTTTATTTTGTACGCATAGAATTTCAACGCCGACACATTCGCCCTGTCTACCAAGCGTTCTTACAATAGAGGCGGCCCTTCTTCGGCCTATGCTCTGAAACCACTAATACAGTAGTAGCCTACATCGGCGTGAGAAAACATTATTAAATCCGACTGATCAGGAAAGAGCAGTCATCGGAGTTTTTGAGACAGGAAAATCTCTCGATGATGTCGGAATTTCTGCGTCGGAAGTTCAGCAGTTTCTTCAAAAGATTTGACGTAGACTTCGATGGATTCTTAACAAGACAGGATTTCGAATTGCTGGCAGACAGATTCTGTGAAGAATAGAAACCCGATTCCCCTTTGAGAGACACTACTAGACAGAAGTTCACACAGGTGGGAGCAGAGCAGCGGTGCCAGTAGATCCAAATTTAGGCTCATTCATTACAGCTTTTTGCACCTGCAGTTACACTGAACAATAAGTATAGGTCTATTTGTATGAAAACACATTTTATTATCAATTAATTACAGGCTATACATGTATGCATTCAATAAGACTAAAACGCGAAAATCTAAACATATTGGGGCCTACATTTTATAGGGTGGCTAGTGCTACCAGAGTTGTCCATGGGTCAGTTTTCTTAATCCAAACCCAACCCACCAACTTTCCAACCTAACCCAAATGAGATACCTGTCTGCTAACCCAACCCTACACACTAAAACCACTACTGATACACAAAGTGAAATTGAGAAACGTAACTTTAGCTATAAGAACTTTGGATCTGAATACCTTGAAAACTATATTAACCGTGACCATTGTGTTTTGCCCTCCTCTGGAAAATGTATATGTGCGCCACTGAGAGGCGCCATACAAATATTATGCTACATTGCATTGCAATTTAGTCTAAATCACTCAATATATTGCTGTTAAATTGTTTTATGGTTAGTTTTATGGTTTTCTCGAATCTTTGGGAGATACAACTGGAAAAGTGTCCGAAGAGGAGTTGATAGAAGCTATGGTGAAAGGTGTCAATTCCTCGGAATTCAGAGGATTAATTGACGAATGCATCGACGTCGGTTTCTCAATCCTAGACACCAACCAAGACGGACTCATCCAGGCAGACGAGTACGTTCGCTACTTTCGCCATCTGCAGATTCCGGACCACGAGACCCTGGCCAGAGGCACGTTCAAGACGCTCGACGCCGACGACGATGGGCTGCTGAGCTTCGAAGAATTTCGCGTCTCCAGCAGAGATTTCTTCTTCTCCGAAGACGAGTCGCGCCCAGGAACATACCTCTATGGACCTCTGATATGAAGCTCAGGCGTCGTACATGAGTCTGCCACCTTAAAGACTATTTGCATGAACTGGGAACTGCGCATTTCTTAATCTTTGAGTTTCGTTTCATAATTGAAATGGATTGCTTCGGAAAATAAATAGAAGGTAATTTTATTGCCTATTGATTTTAATTAGCACACGATCCTCCTCATCCTCATCATCATCATCATCATCATAATTATCCTATTCCTCCTTCTTCTTCTTCTTCTCCTCCTCCTCCTCCTCCTCATCATCATCATAATTATCCTATTTCTCCTCCTTCTCCTCCTCCTCCTCCTCCTCCTCCTCATCATCATCATAATTATCCTATTCCTCCTCCTTCTTATTATTCTTCTCCTCCTCCTCCTCATCATCATCATGATCATGATCATGATCATGATCATCATCCTGATCATCACCATGATCATCATCATCATCATCATAATCATCATCATCATCATCATCATCATAATCCTATTCCTCCTCTTTCTCCTCCTCCTCCTCCTCCTCCTCCTCCTCATCATCATCATCGTCGTCGTCGTCGTCATCATCATAATCATCATCGTCAGCAGCAGCCGGTTAATAAAGCTGGTTGTGGCGTTGTACCTGTAATCACCATCAACAGTTCTCGATTTTATGAAACTTCATATGCCTCCGTAGTAGGCGTTGATCAGCAGTCACGAGATATTTGCCTCAGCCATGCAAAGACGCAAATTGACTTATTTTTGGTCACATAGGCCTACAAAGACACGCCAAAGATAACCTACGACAAACAATTCAACGTGGTAATTGGGTATCACGTCAGGAAAAAGAAAAATAGATCGTCGGCCGAACAGAAGATGAGTGGACGACATAGAAGAATGGACTGAAATGACAATAACAACAGCAATAAAAGCATCAAAAGAAAAAGAACCACCTGGAAATGCCTGATTCATGATGTCACCTTATCCTCAACTAGTGAAGGAAAGAGGAAAATATGATGATGATGTTGATGATGATGATGATGATGTTGATGATGATGATGATGATGATGATGATGATGATGATGATGATGATGATGATGTATATTGGGAACCAGGGAGCAGATCATGAGCTTAAGCTACGTGGGAAGGGAGTAAAAGTTACAGCAGAGGAGATAAATCGAGGGGTTATCATGCATAGCAGCTTAAAGCCGCCCAGACAATGTGCAGAGGCAGCTAAGAAGGCCAACAGGATTATAGGTATGATCAAAAGAACGATAGTGAGCATCAGTGTTTAATCTAGACTCCTGGACTCCGGGGGAGAAACTGACAAAACCTGGGAGAGGGGACTGAAAAAGCGAGGGGAATTCAGCTAGGGGGCTGCTGTTAGTTAATATAGTATGCCAACATTTCCTGGGGGAATTTGAAATTTCCGAGGGGGAAGAGGGGCAATTCCCCCGGAAACGGCCTAGATTAAACCCTGGTGAGCAGAGAGAAGGATGTAATAATAATAAGACTTTACAAGACATTGGTACGCCCACATTTGGAGTATCGTGTGTTCAAGCATGGTGTCCATTCCTGAAGAAAGACATAGAGACCTTAGAAAGAGTACAACACAGAGCAACAAAGATGATCAAAGGGTATCAGAGATTAGCCTACGAGGAAAGGCTAAATCGCTGTGGATTGAAAGTTTTTATTTGCTTTCGGAAAATCATCAACGGCACTGCATGACACACAACGCCTTTGCTTAATTTCGGCCCAGCGTGTGCTAATTCAGGGTTTCTCAAACATTTTGGAACTGCGACCCATTTCAGCGCCTTTGTAACGTTCCTCGACCCTAATAATAACATGTTAAATTTCTTTAAAAATTGCATAACGCCATCTGGCGTACGTTTGTTGAAAGGAATCTTCTGAGTTTTGAATAAATGGCAAAACGAAAGCTCTGATTCAATTTAAATGAAAATATGGCAGATATATTATACATAATTATTCATATTTTTTTGCTAAATAAGACAAAAGGAGAAAAATAGATATTGAAATTTTACTGAAAATTATCTCTTAAAATTTTGCCAGTAACACACCTTTGTTACGTATCTTGAAAATCTTATGAGTATGGGAAAATCGCTTAACCGCTAGGTACTCTTCCAGTATTACTAACTGAGATTCACTATTGTTAGTGGAGTTTCAGAGCAAAATGGTCGGAATACGCATTCTTTGCGTTATTGTGAAATAAGATTAAGTTTTAAAACTTACTATAGGCCAGGGTTTCCCAAACTTTTTGGAACTGTGCGACTCTCGTCAGCGACTTTGTAACATGCCGTGACCCTGCAAACCTATTGTGGACTAAAATTAGATAAAAGTTTCATAAAACACTGATCATTCTAATTTAGCCTACTTCCAACTTTCAAAGCTTGTGACATTGTGGCATTGGTTAGAAAATGACACTTTAAAATCTAATTTCGCGCTACCCGGCGACCCACTAGGCCGAGCCCTGCGACCAGTGATGGGCAAAATACTTTTCAAAAGTATTTTCAAAATAGAAAATAAAATAGTGCAAAAAGTATTTTGAAAATAACAAAATGAAATACTTTACAAAAGTATTTGCATAATACAAAATAAAATAGTATTTTCAAAATACTTTTTGGAAAATACTTTCGTAAAATACTTTGCCTTACGTCAATAAATTGATTCTTGCATTGCATCACAATATTGTATTATGGTTTTCTACATCAGCAGATTCAACACAGTCCATCGTCCATTATGGCCAGTAAAAACTAAAAAACCAACCGCAAATGTCAGTTCCTCAGCAAAGTTAGCATAATTCCTGAACTGTTGAACACGAAAACAACTCACAAGAACAGTGTAAGTCTGTTAGTCTTACAAGTTGACAACAAACTTAGATAAAATTCGTAAATTTTTATTTTGAAAAAGTATTTTGGAAAAGTATTTCCTTAAGGTCACATATACTTTTTAAAACTATTTTGAAAATAATGAAATAAAATAATTTTAAAAAGTATTTTTAAAATAGAAAATAAAATAGTATTTTTTATTTTCAAAATAGAAATACTATTTTCAAAATAGTATCTTGCCCATCACTGCCTGCGACCCACTTTTGGGTCGCGACCCACAGTTTGGGAAACACAGTTCTAATGCATGCATCGAATACAACACCAGAATCTGACGTAACGTAACGTAACGTAACGGCGTCGTACGCCAAGCCCACCCCCTGCGAAAGGCATTCTGGGACAGACGAATCAGGCCGCACGGCGTGGGCGGAGCCAGTGACCCTTAGCCTACTAAGGACGCGCGTTAAGTATAAAGAGAAACATCATTACAACAGTGGTTACTGAGTAGCATTAGTTAACGCGACAATGGAGGTATTGTAACCTTACGGTAAGTATTGACCGTTTTATTCAGCACATACAATAATGTAATGTAATGTAATGTAACGTAACATAACATAATACACTGTATAATAAAACAAGGTTTAAAGTGGTTCAGAAGTGTCTGCCCTGTGTGAGAAGTTGTGAACCACTACATGGTGTAACCCCCGCTTATTTTGATAGCAAGACAGTTCAGTGGCGTAACCAAGAGGGGCTTTTTGGCTTGTCAACGCATTTGAAAGGTAAAAAAGGAAAAAGGAAGAAAAGGAGGTGATGTGCTTTTTTTGCTTGCCAAGAATTTATGGGAGTTGTTGGTGTGTTGGTCATGGCCAAAAAAGACCCCCCTTCTGGAAATCCTGGCTACGCCACTGAGACAATGTATATGCAATAAATCTTTAGTACTATCAAATCTAGAGTCAAAAACACGTCTCTTTCTGTTCATTTTTTCATAATCCCGCCTTGCTGCTTCCACGCTCCCACTATGACTGATGCCTGGAATTGACTTTGCCCAGCTGACCACTAAGCTTCGGCTATATAGTCATTTCAACGTTAGTTTAAGCGCCTATATGGATAAGCAACCTCTACGGTGCCTACCTCTAAACTAAAGCGCTATAGAAATTCACGAGATCTGCTTGTCTACTTACTTATGCCAACAGAACTACGTGCAGCGATCCAGCTATAGGCCTAAAGGGTCTATTGCTGATTTGAAAGTCGTTGAGATTAGGCCTACTGCTTAAAGCTACATGTACAGTAATTAATCTCTCTTAGGTTGAGAGTAGTGTTTAATGATAAAATTAATCTCTCTTAGGTTGAGAGTAGTGTTTAATGATAAAATTAATCTCTCTTAGAGATACAGTAATTTAAATAGTTTGAATTTTCAGTTTCGTCGCCAGTCTGTATACCTGAGTGAAACTGTACGTACTTGACACCTCAACGTCTGTCACGAACAGAGAGACGCCTTAACAACCAGACTGGGAGATTCCTGGCGACCTTATCTGAACACTGGCGAATGGTAGAACTAATAAATTACTCAATATATCATGTAATAAATCAGTTGAATACGGATGGTTGGTATTATTGTGTTTACAGCCAGGATGGTTTTCGAGGATTGAAATTATTACAAGAGTTAGTTAATGAGTCTCAAGTACACGTGGTCACTGGTTTGAATCAGGACAAGACGACGAATTCCTATGGTTATAATAATTATCGTGAGGTTTGTCCAAAACCGGTGAGAAGTTGGGGGAGAGGTAGGGTTATTTCTAGGGTTATCAATTTGGAGGATGTCGGTAAATTCTGGGGGTCCATGCCAAAAAAATCTGACAAGCAAAAAAGGTCATCCCATAGCTGAGATTGGGAGGAGGGGTTGTTGGGGGGTGTCGGTCTCAAATTGGGGGTGTTGGGGTGTTAAGGGTGTGAAAATATACCTGGGGAGGGGTAGTATAAGATTGTCAGATTGAGGAGAATGCGCCCCAGACTTCAAAGCGGTTGGGACAACGACCTTTGTTTGCTCGTCAAGACTTCTGGGTCGAAAAAGTCTATGTGCCCCTCCTATTCTGGAATCCTGGCTACGCCACTGCAGCTTAATAGTTCTGAAACTGTGACCGGTGGGCCCCTGGGGTCGACAATTTCCAGCGCTCCATTTTGTTTTTGCACAGTAGGCTACCGTTCTCTGGAACTAAATTCAGATAAGTGTGAAGTGAATTAAGAGTATGTTTTCACTCTCGTTTTCTCCTCATTCGTTGTTACCCATCTTCATCCTCTAACCGGGTTTCCTTGACGTTTAATTAAAAGTTCACAGGAAAAGAAGAATACAGCAAAATGGAATCGAACGATACAGAATCTCTCCAACAGGACGACATTAACTCCGCCAGAATGTTTGAGAAGGCAGTTTTTATGGAACACAGTGTACCAGACTCGAACTCTAACACCGTTCGCTTCAGCTCCAAAACCGATTACAACGTGGAACGGAAGAAGAAGAAGAAGAACCAGCAACAAGAAGATCGGATTTTGTTTCGTCACGTACCGAAAAAGAAAATGGCCGAAGAGAGTCGTGAAACCTCTTTCGTTCAGACCAGCTCTTCTTTCAAATCTTTCGATTTGGATTTTGACGGGAAAAAGTTTCGCGTTCGATTGCCGTCAACGAAGGTCGGCTGCTGTTTCCTGGGTCTCGACCTGGAGAGTCCCGGTTCTTCTGAGATTTCGTCTCTTTCAGAATGTTCTCCGGTGTCCGATGAGACGACCTGCGGCGACGAAAACGAGCAAGATCCCAGTCCAGAATACAGCAACAGCAGCAGCAGCATCAACGCAACGCAACCAGCATTCGAGAATAGGTCGCCAGATGGCGTAACAATCGCGTATTCCGTGCTGCAGGCATCTCCCGATGAGGAGGAGCCAGGACTCGGAACGGAAGATGTCAGAGGACCATTCGAAGCCAAACAGATCGACGGCGCAGGAAGAGGAGGAGGAGGAGGAGAAGAAGGAGGAGGAGGAGCAGGGGATGGAACGAAGCGGAGACTCGATGACTATTCCGGATATTTCTGCGGAGAAGGAACAACGGAATTCGACTATCTGCGGATGACGAGCATCCGGCGCTGTTCGTCCGTCAAGATCTCCTTCTCCTCCTCCTCCTCCTCCTCCTCCTCAGATTCATCGCCGTCCAGAAAGAAAGCGGTCCGCTTCGCCGACGCTCTCGGGCTCGAACTGGAGACGGTCAACCACATCGTCTCCACCACCACGACCACCGCGACCACCGCCGACCCGCCAGCCGAAGTTCTTCGCGGTCTCCGAGTCTGCGAGAAGCGAGCCGCCGTCGAGCCAGTCAGCGGCGGCGGCGGCGACAGCATCATACGACGGGTCCCCCTCCAGCTGTGCCCGTGCTTCCCGCCGCCCGCAGCTTCTGCGGCGTTCATCGGCCGAGTGTACGACCAGAAGGTGGCCCTGGAGACCCTCACCGTCGACGGCGACGACGGTCTAATCGTCACCGGGTCCGTCTGTGTCGTCAACGTCGCCTACGCCAAGCGCATCATCGTCCGGTTCACCACGAACGGCTGGTCGGACCACAGCGACCTGGAGGCGACCGCCTACCTGGGAGCGACGCACGGAGGTCAGATCGATAGGTTCCGGTTCAGAATCGATCTGTCGAAAAAATCGTTCGGTTTCGGGAGTCGGTTGGAATTCGCCGTTCGCTACGAATCGCTGGACCAGGTCCACTGGGACAACAACTTCGGGTGCAACTACCGTGTCGAGTGCTACTACAAGCGAACTCCTTAGTAGTGACCGCAACTTTTAACCCCTTAACCGTGTATTTAACTGTAACTCAATGTAAAATGGACGGATATATCCGGGATCCCTAGTTAAGGGGTTAATTAAGAGCGATTGTTTTCACTTATCGTACGTCACGTGTGTGCAGTAATGTGATGCGTTACAAATAGTTGGAACAATATTAAAACCCCATCTGTTTTACATGGATTATCCACTGTAGACTGTCACCCATTTGTCCGGCCGGATACCCTGGATTTGACCTGGATCTTCAATGATTTTGATTTGGTGTGCCATCGGTTGATGATCCTGTGCATTATGAAGTGGCGCTATAGAAGCTTAGGATTACATTAGATATCTTGTGCATACTGTATGCTGGAGTGAGCTTCACTGAACTCACTTGCGTCGCATTTTTGACAGAAATTAAGCATATAAGCAGTCAGTTAGCGCAATACTTTAGTACAGATTCTTCTACTGGAAGCACCTGTGTTGTTTGAAATTCCTGCAAATTTATCTCTCGATTTAGGCAAATATAGGCCTATACGCCTTTGCATTCATGACTATAGACTAGTAATTTTACCGTACTTTCCGATGACCAATATAAGACTACTCAGTTCAATTTGATCGAGATTAAGACTTTAAGAATTTGCCTAGATGGCAAGACGGTAGAAGTACTGTACAATCATTTGAACAGCAATTCTCAATTGTCACACAAATCCGCCAAACATTTAGAGATTAGATTGCATTTTGTAGTAGTCTGTGACTCGCATATTGCATTCTGTCACCGAAGGTGGGCGGGATTTCGGCTACTATAAATGAGTTACAACTTATCCTGCGAGAGGTATGACATTTCTGAATCTCTAATTCACGCTACTCGAAACCCGCACGATGATCCCTTGGAACACTCGCTCAAACACAACCCAAAAAGAACCAAAGACTTCCTTTCTCAAAATTAAATAACATTTATTAAAGATCTTTCAGAAGGGCGGGAGGCTCACTCCCTCGCCACTGGTCGAAGAGGACCTCCAATTAATTTTGGGCCTAAAATTCTGGTGTTTAGTCATCCGCAACATTCATCGGAGTTTGAAAATGTTGGGTGTAGTCCACGGCCATCGTTGCTTCATGAAACTCTAGAACTGACTCCAATCCATCAGAATAGAATAATTTTTTCTTTAGTTGACTGTGTGATAGGCCTAATTGCCCAAATGGAATTCAATCTTGACACTTTAAAATCTAATTAGTGCAACAGTTATGTGTGTTTCAATTGCTTCTTCTAGGTCCGATGTCAGCTGAGCGCAGTTATTTCAGTCGTAAAGTTGTTGTTGTTTTGGTCAAAACCGTCGATTTGAATTCAATCGATAACTGGGTCAACAGCCTCGTTCTGGGTTTCGGAAACTCGTTACAGAAAAATTAGCTGAAAACAGACAGCTGAGCGCGACAAATGCACTGGCATATAGATGTTTTCATTTTGTGTAATTTTAATTACAAATTGGACACATCTTAATTAGGCCTAGGTGCAAGCAAAACTCGTGAGCAAAACAAGGAAAGCAGATAAATTTACCGAGAGAAAATGCTTTAGAAGACGATTGCGACGCAGAGCCGGTAGCTAGGGTTTTCGGCGCCCGGGGCAAGATTTATATTTTGCGCCCCTAATTTTCTGTGATGAACTTTTTTAGTCGTCACAAAGTCACGAAAGACCTTTTTCTTTTTTTAAAAATTCCGCACAGCTGTTTTTTATTTATTTTTCTCACCTAAAATGCGCCCCCACCGGTCGGTGCCCGGAGCGGCTTGCCCCCTCTGCCCCTCTAGTTACAGCTCTGTTGCGACTTGCAACACCTCTCCGTAAATCATTGTCAGTTTAATGTAAGTTATATAAGCTTACTTTATATAAGCTTACTGTAGTATCTTCATATTCACGAATTAAATGATTAAACAGAAGTGCAGTTAAATTGAAGTTTAAAAAGTCCTGTATTTGCAAGATTTCGCCAAATTCTGTCTAATATTCCAGAAGGCCGGTGAAGAGTCAGTCAGTGGCTTAGCGAGGGGGCGGTTTATCGGTATATATACCCCCAAAATCAGTATATATATAATACAGAATATATGACATATATACACACATATATAAAATATATAATTTATATTATATACAGTGGCTGTTCCACCATGTTGATGACTGGGTATGCATCCCTCACCGAGATTCCGGGTGACCTTTTTTGCTTGTCAACCTATTTTCTTGCGAGTTTTTTAAATTAGCGAAAAATACTGCGAATGACCTTCTTTTTCTTGCTTGCCAGCCTTTTTGGCAAGGTTTCTTAACATTTAGTGAGCAAAACACTACTAACAATGACCTTTTTCTCTCTTTTCTTTTTCTTCTTCACTTTGCATCCCCACCAAATTTCTATAATTTTTTTCACCCCCACCAAGAATTTCTGGAACCGCCACTGATTATATATAATTTATATAACAATATAAAAATTTGCAAGATTTTCTCTAATATTCCAGAAGGCTGATTAAGTATAATTCAGTGGCTTAGCAGGAGCAGTTTAATATAGTACCCCTGCAGATTTATACCCAAAATCAAATTCCTGCCTACGCCCCTGGAGTCAGTCACCCACATACATACGCGCATAGGCGCTCATGGTCATCGATGCGGACGCGTCTACAAACAAACACAACGTGAAAGCGATAATCACTATTAATAGATTTCAATGCGTTCTAATATTATACAGTTTGACCTCTACGCCATTACATCTGTCCTCCGGGTATTTTTGTGACATTTTTACCGAATGGAATGCAAAAATAATCACACAGAATCTCGTCATCCTATCGGTCTTCGGGGGGGAGCACCCTTCCCTCCTCTACAATTTATTGGTCCAATTAACGTTAGCGTTGGGCGCGTTAATTAAAGTATTTAACTGTAACTCAATGTAAAATGGACTATTTAAAGATGAATTAGACAAATGACAAATGAAAGGCAAAGCTCTCTCTCTCTCTCTCTCTCTCTCTCTCTCTCTCTCTCTCTCTCTCTCTCTCTCTCTCTCTCTCTCTCTCTCACTAATCGTTGACTATCTGGAGTTGAAGATCAATCGTTGATGATATTTACGTACGATTCTTAAATTAATTAATTAGTTAATCTGCATTTGGAAGAATATGCAGATCCGTAGCTAGAGGGCAGAGGGGGGGGGCAAGCCGCCCCGGGCGCCGACCGGTAGGGTCGCATTTTGAATGAGAATATTTTAATAAAAATAGCTGTGACTTTGTGACGACTAAAAACGACTAAGAAAGGTCATCAGCCCAAAAATGGATAAGTAAACTCTGCGACGACTAAAAAAAAGGCCATCACCGAAATTTAGGGGCGCAAAATATAAACCTTGCTCCGGGCGCCCGAAAACCCTAGCTACGGCTCTGACTGAATATGTCGTAGAAGTTACACAATAGATTCAGTTCAGGATTGCTCGTAGAGAGAAAGTCTAAAGCCAAATCCACTGACGAATGCTACATTTTACGGACATCGGATCCAAAACTCTCCAAATTTCTCAAGATTTTCCGACAAATTGGAGGTATTAGGCCTACAACAATCGCTATCATGCATTTCCAGGCCAAATTGGCGACCGAGTGACGTTGAAACAAAGGTGAAGGCGACCAGGTGCGAGATATAGGCCTACAGGTAGACTAAGTCACCTGTTCGGAGCTGTTTCACAATTCTCCCTTTCTAAAGAAACACAGATTTTTCAGATTTTGCGATAAGATCGGGCGACGCCTTCCTTGCTTATGCGACGTGGAACATCTATTTGGAGTTTCAACGTCATTCGCTAGATGGCGTTAGGCCGCCCGCACGCTGTTCTAACATTTCCAATTTTTCTTTGTTTCTGCAATTAACAGGGGCGTAGCGACTGCTGGGGTGTATCGGTATATATACGCCCCAAAATCAGTCTACCTTAAAGTTTTTTATGTGGTTTACATGGGGTTATATGTGGTTTATATGGTTTATGTGGTTTATAGTTGAGATTTTTATACCCACCCAAAATATTTATACCCTCCCAAATCAAATTCCTGGCTACGCCCCTGGCAATTAACCCTCGATATTCGAATCAAACTTTTCTTAAAGGTTACACAATAGCCTACAGTTGTTCATTTGGCCTTTCAAGAACTTTCGAAAGAAGACTTAATTATTAGTACAGTAGAGTCTGGGTTTTTGTTATTCCTATCTCAACAGGGATATGGCTGCGTCAAAGCTCTTATACGAACTCAAGGACTTCTAAATTATTGTACGAACTCTATGCGTCTATGCGTGACCTTTGCCACGTCAGTACACAAGAGACCCGACGACAACTTCGGACTTTAACCGTGCTTTAGACAAAATACGAGATCTGAAATATCTCAGACAGGAAAACAACGATCTCGCTTGAGATCTTATGTATTTTAGTCTGTCTGCCTATCCAGGTATAGCGTTTATCCTGATATTAGACATGCCACTCCATTTCACACCCTAACCCCCCCCCCACACACACACACACATTCACTCTCTCTTTCTCTCTCTCTCTCTCTCTCTCTCTCATCTCCACCTCCAGTCACAACTGGCAGTGTTTATTCTAGGCCTGTTTTGGGGGAATTTCTCCCCCTTCAAGTTTGAAAATCCCCCAAAAAATTTCTATATGCTGCGTCAAGGTTTTTGGGCAGACAAACCATATCCCTCCCAAACATGTAACACTCCCCTCAATGTCAAGGTGGCTAGAGTAAACACTGCACAACTGGTATATACGTTCTGGCACGGACATCCACAGAGTACCATCAGCAGGTCACACTGTGTTACAGCACTCAATGCTTCGGCATCGCGCTGTGTGGATTTTACGCCGTTATTGCAAGAGCGGAAGATGGCAGAGAGGGGTTACGCCCCGTTGGCGCCCCTAGTGGCTTTCAAATAGGCGGTAGTGCCTGATATGCCGCCTAAGCCACTTCAAAAATCACGCTAAGTTTAAGTTTATCTTTACTTTACTGTCGTATCGTTTTTCTCCAAACAGCACCTACACATCCGCATGAAAGTCCATTTGTACACCTCACTCGGATTACAGCACATTGTAAGTCGGTATGTAAAGTAATCGATCGATCGATAATTATTAATAAACGGTAGGCCTACGCAACGTCATTGTACAAATCTTTTCTGTCATGCTACTATACAGACCGAACCATCGAATGGACAATCACAAAATAACCTCAAAAGTTCTTCTTTTGGGAATGAGACTTATCTTCAAATTAGCTTAAATTAATTTGAATAATAATAACTAATGCCTCGTCGAATGACAGTTGCCTTCTATTCCGCACAATTTTGCAAAATGACAAATTGTATACCACAGTCAAATCCTGTTACTGTTATATCTAAGATCCTGTTCGAAGTGTGCAAAAATTGAACGATCGTTTGCCTAAGCGCTGTTTTCAAGGGACGCGCTGGTCAGACAGTGGTCGAGGGAAACTCCACGATCTTTTGAGGATAGGCAAAATTATTAAACCCTGAAACTGCGAATGCATTACTGTTTTAGCAGTGCTCGAATTGTGAGAAAATGAAAGGGGGGTCAGTAAGCAAGAATGGCGGAAATGCCGATGGACACATACCATCAGACCATCAGATTTATAGAATTAGCTAGTTTAATGAGGGTTTTACTTGACCCCCTAGTAACTTTTTTGCATTTCTCTAGGGAGGGTCTGCCATTTTAAAGGGGGCTGAACCTCTCAAACCCCAGCAATTCGAGCTCTGTGTTTTAGCAACTTGTCATCAATATAATTTCTCTAATGAAATGCATAAAAACTGGAAAAATTAATTAATTAATCAACTTGAGCAGGAATGCTGAAGCTGTGACCGATGTGCCCCTGAGGTCAACAATTTCCATGACTCCTGAGGTCAACAATTTTCATGACCCCCCGAGGTTAGCAATTGTCATGGCCCATGAGGTCAGCAATTTCCATGACCTCTTAGACCAACAATTTCCATTTCCCCTGAGGTCAGCAATTTTCATGGCCCCGTTTTGTAGCCCATCTAGCCGCTGCAGCTGATGTCAACAGGTATCCTATATATGTAAATAAATGACAATTTCTTTAATTAATAACAGAATCATCACATCTGGTATAATGTACAGTCAAACTTCCTTGAATTTTCCTCTGACGACCATCTGGCTCCTATATCCATCAGATCCCACGTGACGATCATCGAACAGATTCAATTCCAGGTCACCGTGACCTGGAAACGATCCACAGTCGTCGTCGTCGTCGGCCAAGAAAACAGAAGATCCGAGGTCATCTCCACGCCAAACAATTCTACCGGCAGACCGGAAACTGGATCCGCCGGAGGCACTTCCTGTTGGCCGGACTGTCACGGACGTCGTGTGCCAGCGACGCCCGGAACCGGAACCGGAACCGGAAGTAGATCCGTTGTATTCGACGCGCGAAACGTATCGCGTCTCTGCGCGTTGTTTCGGTCGAACGAAACTAGTTTCGGCGAAGCGTTTCGGTCGGAGCAGCGGCCGGTAGATGGCGGTCGTCCGGAACCTCGTCCGGGTCGTCCTGCTGCTGTCCGGGTAGACGATCAGCGTGTCCGCGAAGCTGGCGCCGGCGGCGGTGAACGCTGGTTCCATGGTAACGGACTCTCGGAATCTCAGTTCCGATGCATAGCTGCATATCGAAGCGGTCGACCGGCGATGGGCGACGAACGGAAGGACGGGGATGGACAGCGACTCGGAGAAACTCTCGATCGCCATCTGGCGGTGGGCATCAGGCGAAAAGTTTCTATCGATCGAGGGCAAATTGACCTATAGAAGAGTTTGAAATGATAATGTGGTTTCAAGTGGTTTAGGACAGAGTTTCCCAAACGTTTTGGAACCGCGGCCCACTTTAGCGGTTTTGTAACGTTCCGCGACCCTAATCATAGCCAGAGTTTAATCTAGGCCGTTTCCGGGGGAAATTGCCCTTTTCTCCCCGGAAATTTCAAATTCCCTCCGGAAATTTTGGCATACTACATTAACTAACAGCAGCTCCCTAGCTGACTTTCCCCCGGCTTTGTCAGTCCCCCCCGGAGTCCAGAGTCTAGATTAAACACTGATCATAGCATGTAATATATTTAATGCATTAGGCCATCTGGTGAACGTTAGTTGAAAACAATAACTTAATTAAAATACTTTCTAAACTACTGATAGAGTCTATATTGACATTAAGACATCTACCTACTTATCTATATGTAGGATACCATCTTACGGGAATTATATTCCCTTTGGTATCTCTAGTTTCCAATATTAGAACTAAATATTGCGTTAAATGATTAATGTACTCCTTTTTGCAGTATAATCTGTAGCAATATAGTGTAATTAAGAATTTATATAATAATCAATTTATTTTTCTACATGATCATTGTGCTTATGATTTATGTCCTATGATGTTTTGAGTTGGAATAAACTATCCGGCGCTTTTATAAAACGCAAAATTTCTGAGTTTTGAACAAATGTCAAACAAAGGCTCTGATTCAATTCGAATGAAAAATATGGCAAACATATTATGTATAATTATTCATATTTTTGTCAAATAAGACAAAAGGAGAGAAATGGATATTGAGATTTCCTTAAAATTATCTTTTAATATTTTGCCAGGAACATACCTTTGTTACGCGTCTTAAAAAGCCTATGAGTAGGACAAAATCGCTTAACCGCTCGGTCGTTACGTTTTCATTCTGAAGATTCCCTATTGTTATTGGATTTTCAGAGCAAAATGGTGGGAAAACAGTTTCCTTGCGTTATTGTGAAATAAGGTTAATTTTTGCAAGTATCAGGCCTATAGGGCTTTCAGGAGGCTAAGTTATTAGCCTGTGTGAAAATCACTGTAATGTCAACGCAATAGCATGCTCATTTTCATTTCTAACCTCACAAAGATACTTTGGCTGTAAGCCATCTAATCCAGCGCCCTGTCTGTAGTTAGTTAAGTTAGTCAGATGAATTACGAATAGGGTTGCAACTTGCCAGATGTCCAGTTTTTTAACAGGACTGTCCGGTATTTTGCCTGTTTGACCGGTGAAAAACTCGAGACAATATCGGACATGCATGTGTCCAGTATTTTCTTGCAAACTACCAAACTACTGCAAGCGAGTCACTCCCAACCTTGTAACCTACAATGCAGTATTTTGGTTATAATTCTACTCTAAATAATATCATGTGTTTGGGAGAACCAAAATCCTAAATGTGTATTATTAAGCAGTCTAAGGCAGGACTTCACAAACAATTGGGAACCGCGGCCCACTTCAGCGGCTTTGTAACGCGACTCGACCCTAAATGTAAAATCCAAAACAAATGCATCACGCCATCTGGCGAACGTTAGTTGAAATAATCTTCTGAGCTTTGAATAAATGGCAAAGCAAAAAGCTCTGATTCAATTCGAACGAAAATATAGCAAATATACAGTAATAGACAGATTTAATCATACTTTTGCCAAATAAGACAAAAAGGAGAGAAATAGATATTGAAATTTCTTTAAAATTATCTTTTGAAAATTTTGCAGGAACATACCTTTATTACGCATCTTTAAAACCATATGAGTATGGAAAAATCGCTTAATTAACGTCAATTGCAATAGGTTTATTGGCAGAGATTCCCTATTGTTAGTGGAGTTTCAGAGCAAAATGACCGAAGTAAACTTTCCTTGTGTTTTATTGCAAAATAAGATTAATTTCCAAATGTACTATAGTAGACAGGAATATGGCGACCTTGATCACGAAAGTAAGTGAAATTTGAAATTAAAGAGATCAGCCAACAAATCAATAAATCAATCGATCGATTGATCGATCAACTTCTATGGCGCCACTATAAACTATTCTGATCCTTAGAGTAAGAGTCAATCCGAGCCGAGATGGGAATATTTAGATAAGCACTGAAAGGTGGCATGCTGACCAAAGCACAGCACGGCTACTGTAATGCTGCTGAGAAGGATTTTTAAAAAAGGAGGCCGTTATTTTTACGTCAATTCCAACATGCCGTGGACAAGGAATTCGTTGTCGATTCTCGAAAAATTGTTCCTTTTGTCCGCTTGCTCTTCTGCTTATGTTTTGAATTCTCCATTCAGCTTCATTCAGTCCGGTCGCATTTCTGACATGCCCAGTGTTTTATCCAGGCCTGTTAGTGGGAGATTTCCCCCTCCACTCAACCCACAACCCCCCCCAAATATCCCAACAATGACACCAATTTTTGCGTTGAACTGTGTCTCTTCTCCTCCAGCCAAGTCAATCCCCCCCTCCAAGGCCTGGAGTCTGGATAAGATAATGGGCATGCCGACCGTATCGGTGGTTTCAGAAATTATTGGTCGTCGTACGAGACAGGTCTCTCTCCCAGAGCAAGCGCTCGCCTGCAAAGTGTTCTCCTTGAAAGTTAAAACATCTGTCAATCAAAACAGCTCGAACGACGCTGTATCCTTTTACAATCACTCGCAGTACACTCTATAACTTGTCGTGGTCATTTAGACCAGTGATTCCCAAACTGTGGGTCGCAGGGCTCAGCCTAATGGGGTCGCAGGGTAGCGCGAAATTAGATTCAAAATGTCATTTTCTAACCAATACCAGTGATGGGTAATTGCCCTTTTTTATCTAATTAATTAGAATTAGAATTAGTTGAAATTTTACAATTACAATTAGAATTAGAATTAGCAAAATTTCACAACCAATTAATTAGAATTAGAATTAGATACCTTCTAATTTAATTAGAATTAGCAATTAGAAGTGCACTGATAAAAATTGCGATGCATTTTAATGTAACGACGAAAATTAATGTCATCCTCCGTAATCTAGATTATATCAGAATTGCATTTTGCAAGTAAAAGTGACTCAAACAAAGTATCATCTAATCGATTTCATTTTCTTCTATCATTAAGAATAAATCCACTGCACTAAATGATCTTTCAATAGCAGCAGATGTGGCCGGTACAATATGATGCTGCAAATGTAGCCGGTATAAACAGGGAAAGTTCAATTTATGGTCCTCCCAAAAAGAAATACAATTAGTGTTCATATTGGTTGGAGTATATAAGTAACTTTGGAGCTCTTCAGTTTCTGTTGACGTCAGCAAAGTTTCTTCCATATATCCAAATAGATTGTTGTGGGACTTAATTTGAGGTGTGACTGATTTGTCATTGTCCATAGCTGGTGTCAAAGGTGTATTGTTTATCTGCTTTGAGACTGAATTTACTTGACGTTTAATTTGTCCTTAAACAAAATATCTTTCCTCAGCACTCTCTATCCACTTGAGTTTGAATCCTGGTTCCAAAGCACTTGTCACAAGCAAGTGTGCTAATTAGGCAACTAATTGTTCTTTTCAATTACAATTAGCAAGCTATTCATTAGAATTAGAATTAGAATTAGCAATATTTTGGAAGTAATTGATTAGAATTAGAATTAGACAGATAGCTAATTCATTAGCTAATTAATTAGAATTAGAAATTGAATTACCCATCACTGACCAATACCACAATGTTTTGCAAGTTGGCTTAGGTTTTAAGACATTTATCTGCCTGCAATCATCCATCATCATCATCATCATCATAGTTGCTTTCTGCCAGCTCATTAGCGGCAATAGCTAGACACAAAACTTTTCCATTTATCTTTTTCCGTTGTTAATCTCATTCCATCTATTATTGTCATTTGATATCTTTCAAAGTCTTCTTTGATGTTATCCATCCACTTTTTCCTGGGTCTTCCTCTTCCTCTTTTTCCTTCTTTGTATGTGTAGAGTGCTTTATATGGGAGTCTGTTACTGTTCATTCTATTTACATGTCCATACCATCTAAGTCTTCTTCTTCTGATTTTATCTATTATTGTCTCTTTCATTCCCAGTCTTTTCCTGATGTCTTCATTTCTTATTCTTTTGTAATTTACTTACTCCCAATATCTTTCTCAAACAACTCATTTCTGCCACCAATAGTCTGTTTTCATCTGCTCTTTTTAATATCCACGTTTCTGATCCATAAAGCATTTGTGGAACAATGATAGTGTTGTATATTTGAATTTTTGTGTTGATCTTTATTTCTTTAGCATTCCAAATATGTCTAAGTCTTCCCATTGTCTGTAATCCTTTTGCTGCTCTCTTTTTAATATCTTGTTCGTGTCTTCCATCGCTTGATATTTCTCCTCTCCCACATATGTGAAATTCTTTACTTGTTCAATTTTATTTCCTTCTACTGATATGCTTATCATTTTCTCTCTTTTTTTGTTGACTGCCATGACTTTAGTTTTTGCTGGATTAATCCGGAGTCCAAATCTTCTGCTTGTTTGATTTACTTGGTCTGTAAGCCTTTCTAAACCTCTAGCACTCTCTGCTAGTAAGCTTACATCGTCTGCAAATTTAAGGTTTGATATATTTTCTCCACTACAATTCACTCCAATGTTTAGATTCTCAGTTGCTATTTTAAAGATTACTTCTAGAATTATTATAAAGAGAGATGGAGATAGCACGCATCCCTGTCTATTCCCGACTTCTGTTTTAAACCATTCTGATAGGTCTTTATCAACTTTTACTGCACTTTCCATTTTCTTGTATATTGCTTGTATTAGATTTATTAGTTTCTCTTCTATACCAATGTTTCTCATAGCCTGCCATAAGCCTTCGTGCCATACTGAGTCAAAAGCCTGTTTGTAGTCGATGAAATTGATGTATACAGTTTTATTTGCCTCTGTGTATTTTTTCTATCAGTTGTCTTAAGGTAAAGAGTTGGTCTATGGTACTTCTTCCAGGTCTGAATCCTGCTTGTTCTTCTCCCATTATCTTTTCTATATAACTACTGATTCTTTTTTGCATAATCTTTGTGAAGACTTTTCCTGGTATGCTGAGCAGAGTTATTCCTCTATAGTTATCGCATAATTCTTTGTCTCCTTTTCCTTTGCATATTGGTATGATAATTCCTTTTGTCCAGTCATCTGGCACTGTCTCGTTGTAGTAGATCTTATTAATTAGTTCATACAGGGTGTCTGTAAGTGTTTCTCCTCCTGCTTTCACTAGTTCAGTTGTTATATTATCAATGCCAGGGCTTTATTTCGCTTGAGTTCTTTCACTGCTTGTTGTACTTCCTCTTTCAAGATGTTGGATGAAGTCTCCTGAATATTCGTGCTTGGTATTTCTTGGAGTACTGTTGAGTCTGTCTCATTTTGGTGTGTATATAGTTCTTTGTAATACTCTCTCCATCTGTCTGTTATTTCCATGTTATTTGTTAAGATTCTCCTGTTTTTATCTTTTATTATTGCTCCTTTCATGTTATAGTCGTCACTTAGTTTTTTGATTCCTTTATACATTTCCTGAATTCTGTTGGCACTGTAGTTGTTTTGTATTTCTTTGCAAGTGTTTTGTAGCCAATTCTCTTTATCTCTTTTAGTTTTCTTTTTATTTCTCTAGTAATCCAGTTTATTTGATGCTTATCTGTTCCTTCTATTCTAATTTCCCTTCTTTGCTTACACAGTTGTACTACTTCTTGGCTAACCCATTCTTTTTGAGGTTTGTTATCTTTTTCCCAATTACCTCCATTGCTGTTTTATGTACTGCTTCTTTCATTTTATTCCAGTGACTCTCAACCGTGTCATTTGATTCTATGCTTGCTATTTTCGTTCGTAATCCTTGTTCGTGTATATTCTTCTTGTTTCCTCATCTTCTAATTTGGCAACATCAAATACTATTCTGTTTTGTTTTCTCTTTTCCACCTGTAGTCTCATTCTAATCTTGGCCATTACTAGTTTGTGATCAGACCCAATTGCGGCTGCACATGTTTTCACATCCAATACATTTGATTTCCATCGTTTGCTAATTATGATATAGTCTATTAGATTTTTTTGTTTTGCTGTCTGGTGATAACCATGTCCACTTCTTGTCTTCCTCTTTTCAAAGCATGTGTTCATTATTGTAAGTTTATTTGCTGTGCAAAAGTTTAATAATCGTTCTCCTCTCTCATTTTGTTGTCCTGTTCCCATTTTCCAATGGTTCCTTTCCATGTTTCATAGTCTACTCCAACTTTAGCATTCCAGTCTCCTGTTATAATTATTATATCATGCTTTGGGATTGCACTTATTGTAGGTTGTAATAGGTTATAAAAGTTGTCTATCATCTCTTCTGAGCTATCGGATGTGGGAGCATACACTTGAATTATTGTCATTTTGCCAAACTTTGTTAAAAATCTTGCTGTTATTATCCTTGATGATATTGTATTGTATCCTATAAGAGATCTTGTTGCTTGTTGCGGGAGGTTTAAATATACACGGGAGGTTTAAATATACTTGTACAAGAAATGAAAAAGTATCAGTGGGACATACTGGGAATATCAGAAACAAGATGGAAAGGAAAAGGAGAGTTTACAACATCAGTTGACGAATTAAAATACAAGATCATATGTTCAGGTAAAGATGATAACAGCTCACAAGAAGGAGTAGCCATACTGATGACAGAGAAAGCAATCATCCATGCACGGCTTATATTAAAACTATTAGGTGTTTTACCTAATTTTAGCTGACAATAAGTTTCAGGGTCGTGGCATGTTACAAAGCCACTGAAGTGTTCGTAATTCCAAAAGATGCAGAGACCCTTAGTCTATAGTACTTTTAAAAATTAATCTTAATTCGCAAAAACGCAAGGAAAGCGTATTCCGACCATTTTGCTCTGAAACTCCACTAACAGTAGGGAAGTTCAGTTACGAAAAGCGGTGCATAACCTAGCGGTTAAGCGATTTTGCCATACTCATAGGATTTTTAGGATGCGTAACAAAGGTGTGCTGCTGGTAAAATTTTAAAAAGATAATTTTCAAGAAATGTCAATATCTATTCCACTCATTTTGTCTTATTGCGCAAAAATATAAATAATTCTGCCTAATATATGTTCCATATTTTCACTCGAATGAATCAGAGCTTTTGTTTTGCCGTTTATTCAAAACTCAAAAGATTCTTTTCAACTAACGTTCGCCAGGTGGCGCAATACATTTAAAAACATTGCTGTTATTACATGCTATTATTAGGCACGTTACAAAACCGCTGAAGTGGGCTGCGGTTCCCAAATGTTTGGAAAACCCTGTTTTTTGCTTGTCACCATCACCACACTTCAGAAGGGGAATGACCTTTTGTGCTTGACACCACACTTGAGAAGGAGTTAACCCTTTTCCCGCACCGGGTGACACCAAGCTTTTTCCGCACCGGGTGTCCTTTATTGCAATTTGGCAAAGTTGGCAACCCTACGCCCCCTCCTCCCCAAATGACGTCTCTGACAAAGACAAGAAGACAAAGAAGGAAATTACAGGAACAAACCTACCAGAGGACAAGAGGGCAAAGAATGTTAAGAAATTTATCTGCCTGCAATCCTCCATACACGCAGTGGCGTCATTTCACACTTTTCTTGGGGGGGGCGAGAAATTTTCTAAAATTTTCTTTTAAATTTTTTTTTAATTTTTGGAAATTTTTTCGACAAAGATTGAGTTTCGAAAAAGTTGACGACCTTTTTTTGCTCGTCAGTTTTTTTACGATTACCAAAAAATAGTTGACGACCTTTTTTGCTTGTCAGCCGTTAGGGCTCCTGACCTTTTTGCCCCCAACGCAAATGACGTCCCTGTTTTTGTTTTTGTTCCACATTAATACATTAATACATTATAAATTAATGTTTTCATTTTTCAATTAGGCCGCCCCAGCCCTCAAATGACGCCTCTGCATACACGGCTTATATTAAAACTATTAGGTGTTTTACCTAATTTTAGCTGACAATAAGTTTCAGGGTCGTGGCATGTTACAAAGCCACTGAAGTGTTTGTAATTCCAAAAGGTGCAGGATTCAGGAACCCTTGGTCTCTAGTAGCTCTCAAAATTAATCTTATTTCGCAAAAACGCAAAGAAAGCGTATTCCGAATTTCCGACCATTTTGCTCTGAAACTCCACTAACAATAGGGAATCTCTAGGATTAACTCCGTAAGCGACCCAGCGGTTAAGCGATTTTGCCATACTCATAGGATTTTTAGGACGCGTAACAAAGGTGTGCTCCTGGTAAAAATTTAAAAAGATAATTTTCAAGTTATGTCAATATCTATTCCACTCATTTTGTCTTATTGTGCAAAAATATAAATAATTCTGCCTAATATATTTTCCATATTTTCATTCGAATGAATCAGAGCTTTTGTTTTGCCGTTTATTCAAAACTCAGAAGATTCTTTTCAACTAACGTTCGCCAGGTGGCGCAATACATTAAAAAATATTACTGCTATTACATGCTATTATTAGGGTCGCGGCACGTTAACGACAAAGCTGCTGAAGTGGGCTGCGGTTCCCAAATGTTTGGGAAACCCTGTTTTAGACTGCAGACTAAATGGGTCGATACGAGTTGGGAGACATAAATAACATTATTTTAGTAAGAGATGGAATGAATTAGATGATACGATAGTATTGGCAACAAGTAGAAATGTTTTATAAATAAACCTAAGTGCTATAGGATAATAGATTGATCTCGTATATAGCTATTAGACTGCAGATAAAGTATTGTGGCAAGCACGCCGTAACTGAACGAGGCATTTATGACATTGTTGCTGCAAAGTTTTGCTATCTTTAGGCAGATGCAAAGATTAGAGACGTAATTTCACTGGGTTTTTTTGGGGGGGGGGGCAAGACACTTTCGATCTGACAAGTTTGCGAAAAAGTTTGATGACCTTTTTTGCTTTTCATACTTTTTACCTGTTTAGCCAGCCATTTTACTTTAAAATCTAAATAACACACACATTGGCGAAAAAATTTCCATAAAAATCAGGGGTCAATTGCCCCCCACCGAAATGACGTCCCTGGCAAAGACAAGAAGACAAAAAGGAAATTACAGAAACAAACCTACCAGAGGACAAGAGGGCAAAGAATGAGATTACAC
Organism: Metaphire vulgaris; assembly: GCA_018105865.1. Classification (NCBI taxonomy): domain Eukaryota; kingdom Metazoa; phylum Annelida; class Clitellata; order Crassiclitellata; family Megascolecidae; genus Metaphire; species Metaphire vulgaris. The sequence continues at coordinate 2,047,660 of CM030838.1, forward strand.
AGCAAGACCATAATCATGCGAATGAATGGATGGGTGGAAACATAGTGGCTCTCACACAGGGCAGACCCTACTGAACCACTCTAAACCCTATTAATATTATTATGATTAGTAGCAGCAGCAACAGAGTAGTAGTAATCAGGGCTTTTTCTGTGGGAACGCACGGTAACGGCGTTCCCACACTTTTTGCCAGATTGCATATATAATTATTATGGATATGCAATAATGCGTTTGGTTATGCTATGTTTACGGCGCTATATAAATAGTCCAGTATACAATACAATGCAATACAGATGGTGGACAAACAAAGATCGTTAACATGTATAATCAGCACCATCAAAAAAGACAGAGGAACTGGATTGGACGCGTACTAAGGGGGAGAAACATTGCTTAGAACAGTAATTGAAGGAAGCATATCAGGAAGGAAGAAAGACAAAAGGAAGACCAAGGAGGATGCTATTGGACTGGATGATGAAAACAGATGCACAGCGTCACAAGACCTATGCAGAAATCAAAGAAGAAGCAAGATGCAGAGAGAGAAATGGAAACAATGGAGCCATGAACCTGTCCCAGGACAGAGAACATGATGATGATGATGATGGTACTTACGTCATATTTAGCAAATGAGTTCGATATCGTTGCCGTATTCATGACAACCGTCGTCTTGACAACATTACAAATGTCTAGATTAACGCCGGTTGTTCCAGGTTCCCTTCCGACGACTCGACTACTGTAACGCCCTCCAGTCCAGTGTCTGTCCGCGTCATTTCACGGCCGCCGGTTGATGAGAAAACGGGTCGTATAAAGCGATAAATACTTCTGTTGCCGATGTGCGAATGGATATATAAAGCTGTGCTTCAAATGGGCGCACACACTTCACACACGGCATCCGCGCGCGCGTTGAATGCGTTTAGTCCCAATTTAGGCTCATCTGGTTTTCTAGTGTCGTTCTTTCTGCAGCCTTATAGGTCTAACCTAACGACAGACCGTTACAAAGTTCAAATCCAGTCGGAGGAGAGGAGGGAATAAAACTTAGACGGAGTGATTTATGATAAACGACAAATTTACTGTTTGGTTGATTGGTCTCACGTTCTATACAAAACTACGCTGTCTCATCCATTCGTTCTTCTGTTAGCTCGCCTCTAAACGATGAATAAATGGATGAATAAAAGGATGGATGGATGGATGGATGGATGGATGGGTGGATGGATGGATGGATGGATGGATGGATGGAGGGACGGATGGATGGATGGGTAGGTAGGTGGATGGATGGACGAATAATTAGGACAGTGTTATACAGCTAAGTATATTGATTCTGTCCCAGGGTTATTTCTAGGATTGGGAATTTGGGGGTGTCGGGAAAATTTAGGGGGTGTCGGAATTTGGGGATCTCTGCCGAACAAGTCTGACAAGCAAAAAGAACCGTATCAAGTCTGCCAAGAAGTCTGATAAGCAAAAAAAGGTCATCCCTGCCTCAGATTGAGGGGGTGTTGGGGGTGTCGGGTCTCAAATTCTGGGGAGTGTTAGGGTGTCAAAATATCCCTGGATTGGGGTGTCGCTCTCAGATTGGGGTGTTGGGAGTGTTAGAGGATGTACAAATATCCCTGTTCTGTCCACAGTCATCCTAAGCCCCTCCCCCGCCGAAAAATATATTATCCATTTTTCGCAAATCCTACGACTGGTCCCCAGTCCAAATAGGGGGTCCGACCCCCGAGTCCTCCGTCGTGACAACGGTTTTAAGTCTACATTTCGAAACGCTCTTTTTGCTGAAAGCGCGTTACTATTGATGTCCCAATGTTTTGAGAGCCAACAGCTTTTTAAATTTAAGCAATACTACTGTACTAATAAGGTCCTATAATGATGAATCCTTAGGCACATGGATATCTGTAATGATTTGGTTTCTTACGGTTAGGCTCGGGGTACCATCGATTGATGCCAACGGGTATTAAAATGGCGCTATAACAAAAGTGCATTATTGTTTTAGTGATGAGTCGCATATTAGTGGCGGAAATGTCAGTTTCGAACATGATGTCACATGTTATCTGATTAAAATAACATGAACTAGTGAATAACAGATAATAATAATAATAATAATTAATCGACCTAAATTTGTGTTTGAATCTGATGCAAATGATCCGAACCAAAGACGCGATTTTATTTTCAAGTAATCAACGATCAACAATAATCAAATGTAAATGGGGCGTCGTGCAGTGATCTAAAACGCATATCGCCATATTAGACAATAATTTCCGATTTCAAGTGTATGGAAGTATACATCTGTGCAAAATGTCGTGAGACGTACAACATTACCGTGTACAGTCTGAAGAGTTAAACACACGCAGTCACGTGACCATTTACAGGAGCGGTTCCATCGTTAACATGTTATAATTCCTTTGACAATGGGTAGGGTCATTCTAGAAATCCATTGTACCTCCGGCAGGAATATTTTTACACCACCTAACACTCCCAACACCCCCCCTCCCAATTTGAGACCGACACCCCCCAATTTCAGCTATTGGACGACCATTTTTTGCTTGTCAGACTTTTTTGGCAGGGGACCCTCAGAATTTCCCGAAACTCCCAAATTGATAATCCTAGAAATAACAACCCTGATCGCCGCCAACTTCCTAGAAATTCACTGCACCCCCCCCCCGCCAAGAGTTCTTGGAGCCGCCACTGACCATATATGTCTACCAATCACCGAAGAAACAGCTCGCAGTTCCGAAGGTACAGTAGCGAATTGCAGCGATCAAGGCAGCGAGCGCCAGCTGGTACACTCTTCCTCTTCCTCCTCCTCCTCCGCCGATGGGATCGACTGAGGATCTCAACTGTTGGCTACACATCTGCTCCATCTCAGACGATGACTTTGAGTTGCAGAAGGGCGCCGTGCAGCACATCTCGCAGACGGTCCTCGCGGCGCGCGTTGCATAGGCGCCCGGACAACCGTTGCTGCTCGACAACAACGGAGCGCAAGAGAAGGACAACGCCGTTGCAACAGCATCGTACTGGATCTGCAACACACCAAAACAACAGCAACACCCGTAAGTACAGGCGTATACCCATTACACAAATCCCCTCCCTAGTAATAATAATAGTAGTAGTAGTAGTAGGCAGTAAAGCTAGCTGGAGTGCCCAACAGAAGGAGGTTTTGATGAGCTGAGAAGTTTATTCATATCCATCTATGAATGAATATAGATCTGAGAAAACCGATTGTGAAGTATCAAAGGAATATAATGATAGAGGAGCCAAGTAGTTGATATAGTGTAGTAGTAGACTAATAGAGTAGTAGTAGTAGTAGTAGTAGTAGTAGTAGTAGTACTATTGCTACTACTATAGTAGTAGTAGTAACAGTAGTAGTAGTCAGTGACGTAGCCAGGATTTCCGGAAGGGGAGTTTGGTTTTGAACCTTACACCTTTACATTCTATAGCACTTAGAAATTTTCAGCCCCCAGCCAGCAAAGAGGGGATTCGACCCCCGAAACCGCGTCCGGAAATAAAAATGTATGGAAACACATGAAAAATTTTCGTCGGCAGCCAAGGGGGGTAACCAAACCCCCTCACTTGTCTGCGTCACTGGCAGTAGTAGGTGCAGCAGCAGCAGCAGTAGTAGCAGCAGCAGCAGCAGCAGCAGCAGCAGCAGCAGCAGCAGCAGCAGTAGCAGCAGCAGCAGCAGCACAGTGGCAGCAGTGGCAGTGGTGGTGGTGGTGGCAGCAGCAGCAGCAGCAGTGGTGCAGGTGCAGCAGCAGCAGGTGGTGCAGCAGCAGGTGGTGGCAGCAGCAGCAGCAGCAGCAGCAGCAGCAGCAGCAGCAGCAGTGGTGGTGGTGCAGCAGCAGCAGCAGTGGTGGTGGTGGTGGTGGTGGTGGTGCAGCAGCAGCAGCAGCAGCAGCAGCAGCAGCAGCAGCAGCAGCAGCAGCAGCAGCAGCAGCAGTAGCAGCAGCAGCAGCAGCAGTAGCAGCAGCAGTAGCAGTAGCAGTAGTAGCAGTAGTAGCAGTAGCAGTAGTAGTAGTTTTTAGTAGTAGTAGTAGTAGTAGTAGTAGTAGTAGTAGTAGTAGTTTTCCTATTGTTGAATCTGCATGATTGTCGTTATGCACCGTCGACAGAAGTGTAACGGACTTGACTTCATTTCGGATCACACAATACGAAAGGTCTGACAATCAATGAAACCAAACAGAGACTTGATCCTGCTTTCCGCTTTCTGTCAGCTGCAAACTCCTTTTCAATGTCAGGGCTATTTTTCCGCAATGTTCCCATCGGTATATTTTTTCAACAGCAAGTCGGGTTCTACTGTAGCTTGGTACTACAGTGAACCAGTTGTCAGTTCTAACTTTGATGCCACAGGGTGGTACAAAGGCTCACAGGGTGTCCGCACAGCATGCCTTGTGTTCCGCCAACCCGGGTATGTCTCTGGCCGTTTCCCGGGGTTAATTTATCGGTCTTCTGTCGATCAACTCGAGTGTCGAAACGCTTGTTTGGCATTTAAGGGTTAAAAGTTACTTCAGTAAATCGGGATATTGTTAGATTGGACATTGATTTGTTAGTTTTATCCGTAGTGATTATAGCAAAAAACTGCGAAGAACTGAAATTTAAAGTGGGGGATGTCCATTAATTACATCAACAAAATAGGGGTGGGGTGGGGGGTTCGAAAACGTTTGACAGTTGTTGACAGTGGAAGGGGGAGGGATCATGAGAAGTTGACGTCAATAATTTAATTTTTTTAACAAAAATATAGAAATAGGAAACTTTATGGAATACTATTTATTGCAACGGGAAAAAGCCTGAAAAGCAAAAAAAAAGATAATCATCAGTCACCACATTTTGACACTTGATGAGCAAAAAAGAGGTAAAATGTCTTATCGCTGCAAAAATAATAACCTTTTAAACTTTTTACGGGGACCCGTCACTGGTCTTAGTGGGGGTGGGTCAAAAGTTTTTGAGATAATTATAGGGGTCACAGAAAGTTTGACAGCTGTTTACAAGGGAAGGGGTAAAAATTGTCCCAACAAATTTGTTGACGTAATTAATGGACATCCCCTATGCGTGCTGTCTTGCCATTGCATAGAGCCTAATGCGAATTGTGTTCTGTGTGGAATAAAAGATAGCAACTGTAGCGGACAAACAGATGTTGAAACAGAGGGATGTATGAGCGACAGAGGTTTTCAACGCAGAAGAAATCTTGCTAAACTACTTTCAATCCAGTCATTATTATTATTATTATTATTATTATTATTATTATTATTATTATTATTATTATTATTATTATTATTATTATTACAGGTATTATATTGTATCCTACTGTTGGTGCAGTGCTCCACACTGTCGGAATAGAAGAATATGTATGAACGACAGAGGTTTTCAAAACTGGAGAAATCTTCTTCTTCTTCCTCTTCCTCTTCTTCTTCTTCTTCTTCTTCTTATTATTATTATTATTATTATTATTATTATTACTATTATTATTTTATTGATATTGTAATACAATCAAATGTATCTAATAATTTGCTGCAATCTATAATTCTGCTGTCTTTTCCTGTCTGAAACGCTTTGTCGTGCAGTGAAGAGGCGAAGCCGTCAGCTGCGTTGACTTTCACCGAACATTTCCCTTTTTCCATTCTCTTTTCACGACGAACACCTGTTCTCGACGTTTTAAACACCGACCACTTAATTCCTAACGACCCTGATTTTAGCCAAAAAGACCGACAGCAATAGACGCGACTTCGACACGTCAATCATCGCATCGAGTCGTAGACTATAGGCCTACTCACGTAACAGGTGCCCGTGCTGCTGGCGCAGGTGGCCGTGTCGTTGTCTGTCTCGCTGCAGTTGTTGCCCGAACAGTTGTAGCAAAGTATCGTCTGCAATGGAAAATCAGAGACACTTTTATATATATATATATATATATATATATATATATATATATATCGCTCTATCGAGGTAAAAAAGGTATACTCCATAATATGCCAGCCTTTCCCTCTCCGCCTTTCCTTCCACCGTTTTAACACCCGATGTACTCATCCACAGCGGAGTAGACAGGGGGCGCTTGGGGCAGAAACAACGGAAAAGTTTCTGATGCGGCCGGGAGTTGAACCACGGACCTCAAGAGTGGCAAACCAGTGCGCTAACCACTGCTCCACTGCGCACCCTCCATCGAGGTATTGGTGACAAACTCTGTCCAGATTTTGTCGTACTCATGTCACCAGTGCCGGATTTAGAGGACAAACGATGCCCGGTGCTAGTTTACCTATGAGGTGCCTTATGTTGGCCGTGAAAAAGGTAGGCCCGGTAGGTCTATGAGGCGGCTGGGTGTGGAGAGGGCTGCGAGTCGGTTAGTTATTTATAAATCGGGTAATTTTAGAGTCGAATCTTTGAGCTTGGAGCATATTTTCAGACTTTTCAAGGACACTGGACCCTGCAACTGAGTGTTCTGGTCGGTTTTGCACGGGATTTCTTGGCCAGCCTAAGAGCCAGACTATAGGGGACCCGGCCTCTCTGCCCCTCGTGGCTGCACTAATGTTTGAATGTCTATCACGAGAACAACCAATTATCAGCAAAATAAGTTTTATTTTTTTCGAGCAAACACGAACCCTGTAAGAGGAGGAGGAGGAGGAGGAGGAGGAGGAGGTCGTAGCTATGTCTGCCGTTTGATTCTCTGCGGTGGAGTTGGAAGTCACGGAAACCGAAGAGTTGCTCCAGTTACCACCACCACCGCCACCGCCACCATCAGCGCTTCCACTCGACTGCTCCGTGACGCTGCTCCAGTTGTATTTATCAGTTCCAAAGTCGGATCCATTCAGTTGAACTTCTGATGCGTTGACCATCGTATTAGGAACAGTGGCAGTTTCCAGCGAGTTCGAACTGTTGGCATTAGTGAAATAACCAGTAGTATAGGAAGTGTACAGTGCACCGTCGGTAGAAAAATTCTGAGCAGCATCACTGCTATTGGCAGTAGATGGAGCAGAGGATGGAGGAGGAGGAGGAGGAGGAGGAGGAGGAGAGGATGCAAAAGTGTCGTTAGTAGAGCTTGCTGGTGTTGTCGCAACGGTGTTGTTGTCGATAGGCGCCGGTGGTAATGCTTCGCCGGGGTGCAGCGTCGTATTGTCGTCGCTGGCCAAGATGGCGGTTGTACTGTTCCAAGAGCCGGATTCGCCTGGAAACGGATTTTCCGCTCCCAATGCGACGCCTACACCGGTGGTAACTACTAACCACAGACATGACAGAGAATCATGTTAATAGACCACTTAGAAGTAACTAATATAAGAAGACTGCAGTAGAAATCAAAGCACCAAATATTGCCATTTGCCTGCCACAGGGAGGGGGGATCAAAATGCATTAGGAGTGATTTCTGTCAGAAAACGAGTGGCGCTATAGAAGTATTCTGCGTAAACGAATATTCTTGCAGATACCTGTATATACATAACGTCATTATTGCCCGAAGGAAAACACTCTTCGAACTCGTTTCTCCTTTACTAGAAACTGACGACCCATAAAGTTTGGTGTGCAGGCGTGGAGTCCATTTTTGAAAAGACGATAATAATAATATAATTATATATTGAGCATTTAGAAAAGGCTTCGAAATGGGTCAACACAGATGCTCAACGCGTGCCATAATTTGAGCTTCGAAAAATGACTTCTTTATTGTAGGTTGACAACATTAAAAGGGAGAGACGTGATCTAACATAAATAATCAAAACAACGACTGGTAAAGCAAATGCGCCATATGAGCGACTCATGGTATATTGGCACACTTATACACTGTAGCAGTATAAGAGGCGACGAATGCAAATACTTGAAGGAGAGTGTTGGACCAACGCAGACAACTTTTGTAGTGCAAGGGTCGTGGACAAATGTAACCGTTTGGACGAAAAGGCAGGAACAGTTGAAACAATAAATTGATTCAAGAAAAAGCAGGGTCCTTACATGTTAAGAGTGGTGATGGCGGTTTATCACTCATGCTAATTTAGCCTGCCAAGCTACTTGAAAATCACTTTATTATTATTATTATTACTATTATTATTTTAAAATTCTCGAAAATCAATTGTAATTACCATAATCTAGTTTTTCAATCGCAATCATCTCGAGACACTGCACTCTAAAGGGATAATCCATATATTACGTTATCGTGACGGAGATCGGGGGTTACCTTAATTATGGATGACAGGGACGGGTTTAGTTAGATGCACTGATGACACACTAATTTTTGCGAGCATTCCAAAAAACGCATCAACGAATTCGAACAAATTTACAGAAATTCATTCGACAGATACGCGTCCCAAGCGCCAAGAGCTGCATATTTTAGAAACCTTGGACGTATGAAAACTACTTTGATATTTGAAACACTGTTTTTTTGTCTGTCTATTCGTTTATTCTTGAGGGGGAGGGAGTGCGAGATCGTCGAAACCGAAGAGCCATTTACCGCCGTCGCCACCGTCTCCTCCTCCTCCTCCTCCTCTCGCTTGCGTTGTTGCACTGCTCCAGTTATAGCCGTCAGTTCCGAACGCGGTTGCATTGTCGTGATTCTGAGCATCGGATGCGCTGTCCGTCGCGTTTGAATCAGGTTCAGTTGTCGTTGAGTTCAGAACGGAGGCCAGAGTGTTTGCGTTGGTGAAATAATTGCTCTGATTCAGAGCGTCGGAAGATGCAGAGAAAGGCGGAGTGTCGGCGACTGCAGGGCCAGCAGCAGCGGAAGTCGATGAAAGAGTAATGTCAGTTGTCGCAGCAGCGGTGCCGCTAATGTTGCTTTCGGCGCCGATGCCAAGCATCTGAGCTGCTGTTGTCATGATCTCACTGTTTGTCTGTTGCTGCACTGTAGAGTTACTGTTGCCAGTTGTACTGCTCCAAGATCCTTGATCCACTTGAGATGGATCTTCTGCCCCCAACGATACTTGTGCACCGGTGGCTGCTACTAAAAGAAGAGATGTACTGTAATTATGTTTACATTAATAAGGATCCAGTCAAAGTCATCACTCACTTGGTGCCACTGGCAGTAATACCAACGGTATCAGTAGTTGTAATAGGAGCAACAGATGCTGATGCTGTATTCGGCGGCAGTTACAGTAGTAACAGTAGTATCACAGTGATTGCAGCAATAGTTGTAGTAGCAGTAGTAGTAGTGTGACATAGAGAATTTCAATTTTCAATAAAAAAATTTAGAAAATGGGGATGTACAGCAACTGATTAACGCTACCGCTGGTAGTAGTGGCAATAGTAATAGTAATAGTAATAGTAATAGTAGTAGTAGTAGTAGCAGTAGCAGTAAGCAGCAATAGTAACAGTAACAGTAACAGCAGCAGTGGTGGTAGCAGCAGCAGCAGCAGCAGCAGCAGCAGCAGCAACAGTAACAGTAACAGTAACAGCAGCAGCAGCAGCAGCAGCAGCAGCAGCAGCAGCAGCAGCAGCAGCAGCAGCAGCAGCAACAGCAACAGCAACAGTAGCAGTAGTAGCAGCAGTAGCAGTAGCAGTAGTAGCAGCAGCAGTAGTAGTAGTAGTAGTAGTAGTAGTAGCAGTAGCAGTAGCAGTAGTAGTAGTAGTAGAAGTAGTAGTAGTAAAAAAAGTCATAGTATTAGTAATCAGTGTATTAATGCATTTTTTGGTACTAATTCCATTGCACAGAGCTATGAGTAGATAGTACTTGTAGTTTTTCTTCAAGCAAATCACAAACATATCAGTCAGACTGGAAACCAATAAGACAGCAGACACGGAGAAGAAGGCAGAAGCCAAGTAGAATAGATACGTTTTTAGTTTAGATTCTGAAATACACGATTCACTGGACGGCTAACAAGACAGAGGGAAAATAATTCAACATTTTAACCAAAACAATAATGATCAACCATTTTAAGGTTCCTTAAGGAGGCATCAAACTCCATGGTCGACGATTATTTCTGTTCAGCACTATTAAGGAGCCAATTTTTTCCTCTATGCACTATTTTCAGGAATTTATCTGACGAAATGTAATTATATAGGAGTCGAAATCTTGCATTCGCTGCCAGTTTGAAATTAAATCTACAGTAAGACCGACGACGTCTCCGGTCGGTCGGTTTGTCTATTCCTGAGATGAAGTTTGAAATCGCCGAAACGGAAAAATTTACCGCCGTCTCCTCCGTCTCCTCCTCCTCCTCCTCCTCCTCCTCCTCTCGCTTGCGTTGTTGCACTGCTCCAGTTATAGCCGTCAGTTCCGAACGCGGTTGCATTGTCGTGATTCTGAGCATTGGATGCGCTGTCCGTCGCGTTTGAATCAGGTTCAGTTGTCGTTGAGTTCGGAACGGAGGCCGGAGTGTTTGCGTTGGTGAAAGCCTCAGTGGAAAACGAAGCATTGATGGTTGGAATGTTAGAAGCAGCATCACTGCCACTGAAATTGGCAGCAGCACCACCACCATCACCACCAGCAGCAGCAGCAGGAGAAGAAGAAGATGGAGTTGAAGCAAAAACATCATAATCTTCAGTAGGTCTTGTTATTATCGCCTCGTTGCTGTTACTGCTGTTGCCGGTAGCCATGGCAACTTCAGTTTCGCTGCCGAGCATCTGCAGCGTTGTTGTCATTTCGTTGTTGGTCTGTTGTTGCGTTGTTGTGTCACTGTTGTCAGAGATAGCAACGGTGCTGTTGTTCCAAGATCCCGTGTCGCCTGGAAATGGGTCTTGCTCTTTCGAAGAAACTCCTGCCTCGACCACTAAACATAAGCGATCGATTCATTTTAATATACGTTTCCAACGTATATTAAAATGAGAGTTGGAATAGGCCTACTGTTTGAAACGAGCAGCAACTCAAAGCCGTATTTGGAGGCACTCTGCAGTTGTAGTAGCAATGTTAGTAGCAACAACAGCAGCAACAGCAGCAGTAATAACTGTAATAGCTCAGTCCTGTAGTAGCAGCCCCAATAGACAAAGCTATGAATCCAATATACTTAAAATTCATCCACAGATCATCCGATGAAAGAACGATGCATAGAAGTCAGAAATGAAAACAGTCGACCAGCAAGATCGACATGGAAAAAAGAAGTCGGTTGAAGATGTGTTTTCACACAGGCTTACTTAGCCTCCTAAACCACTTAAAATCACATTATTATTATTATTATTATTATTATTATTATTATTATTATTATTATTATTATTATTATTATTAATATTATTATTATTTTTATTATTAAATCTAGATTTGAAAGCGTACAGTTAACTGAATACCCTTACAGACTTGACAAGCTCTTTGGACAGCAAAATGAGAGGAGAAGACCAGCGCTGTCGTAATATGCAGTGGCGGTTCCACGTGGGAGATGATGTGGGGGATGAGTGGGGGGATGCATCCCCCCACCGGACTTCCGGACTTTTTTTCGCTTGTGAAACCTATTTTCGGGTAAAAGTCTAGTAAAACTACGGGGATAAACTGCGGATGACCTCTTTTTTGCTTGGCAACCTATTTTTCGGTAAAAGTGTAGTAAAATAAGGGAAAAATTCCCTTTTGTCAGCGTCTTTCGGAAAAGTTGATTGATTTTTCCTTCTCTTTTCACCCCCTCCCACCCCACCTCCCACCAATCCTGGAACCGCCAGTGGTCATATGAGTTCAACTGGAATGCTCTGCGAAATGCGCTAAGAACCTTATCCGGAAGAGAAACATTATATATCGTCACGGAAACCGAAGTATAGTTTGCCCTTGTTACCATCTCCGGCTATCTCTCTCTCTCTCTCTCTCTCTCTCTCTCTCTCTCTCTCTCTCTCTCCCGTATTATGCCGTAGCTCCACTTGTCTACGCTGTTAATTCCGGACCTGTGGGTACCAGAGATGTATAGCAAGTACACAGTACAACTCGAGTACAAGTACAAGTACCAAGTACTACATCTCTGGTGGGTAATATGCAATGGATTTGACTATCGGTTACCCGGTGAACGCCGTATTGGAAATCTGTTCAGTGCTTATTGTGATCTGGGGGCTGATTGGGCTGAACCAGAGTATTGGTCTAACCGTCCGTAGCATATAAGAAGTGTCAGAAGACAGACTGTTATAGGAGCAGCGTCACTGCTGCCGATGCGATTGACACCAATTAGACGAATGAGGATCGGAACGAACCAGTGGAACTGTTGCAAAAGGCGAGTTAGGTCTCTACTATGCGCGTCCTCGCATCCATGTAATCAGAGCAGTGTTGCTGGTGGCAGATACTACATCGGCTGTTGCATTGCCGATAATAATATTACATGTAGCAATGACGCCGTTGTGATGATGTTCTTTGTCGGCCTGCTGTATATTATGGTGCATGGTCAGTGCTGTCGGAGATAGCAGTTGCATTGTTCCGAGGTCCAAGAACTATGGGAATCTCATCTGTTATCGCAGGAATATCTTGAAATCAGTGATGCAATCAGCCAGTCAAAACCACCAATGCTATAATGGTAGTAGTAGTAGTAGTAGTAGTAGTAGTAGTAGGAGGAGGAGGAGGAGGAGGAGGAGGAGGAGGAGGAGGAGGATTAGTAATCGTAGCTGTCATTGCTGCTGCACAGGCAGCAGCAAATAGTGATATAGTTATGGTATCATTTGTGGTAGTGACAAATTAGTTACAGCAACGGCAGAAAAGCAGCACTAGTAGTAGTGGTAGTAGAAGTAGTAGTAGTAGTAGTAGTAGCAGCAGTGGCAGTGGTGGCAGTGGCAGTGGTAGTGGCAGTGGTGGCAGTGGTAGCAGCAGTGGCAGCAGTGGTGGCAGCAGCAGCAGCAGTAGCAGCAGTGGCAGCAGCAGCAGCAGTAGCAGCAGCAGCAGCAGCAGCAGCAGCAGCAGCAGCAGCAGCAGCAGCAGCAGCAGCAGCAGTAGCAGTAGTAGTAGTAGCAGTAGCAGTAGCAGTAGTAGTAGCAGTAGTAGTAGTAGTAGTAGTAGCAGTAGTAGTAGTAGTAGTAGTAGTAGTAGTAGTAGTAATGCAATTTTGCAGCGTCAGTTCTAATACACGAGGCATAAAACAGAGGTAGGCTATTTGAAGCTGGTCCAAGCGCAAAAGAGGAAAGACTGATGATTTAACAAATCTTCGCTTTGTCTTTGTCTTGTCTTTCGCTGCGTTCAGTTTCAGTTCAGAGGAAAACGGAAGAAAGTTCCAAGTTCCAAACTGTGTGGCCGACAAAATCAATGATCGCAAGGAACCTTGTCATTTTCAGTGAACGCTGTTCACTGTCATCGATGACTTGAGAGACAACTTGTGTTCAGTAACTGTGAGTAATAGGACTCTCAGTTAATCAGAAAGATAATCGGGATACTTTATGGAAAACCATGATCACGGCCGTGTCGCTTTTCGGCGAGAACTATATTGCCAGTTCATGGTTTAATACGAGAGCACTGCATTAAGGATTATCGTTGTTCCATGGAAATCACAGTGGGATCCAAGCTCAATGCTAGAGGAAGAAGTGTTACTGTAAAGATGAATTACTTATAATCATCTTTATTCGTGACAAGCACAGCATAAAAAGTAGTACACAACCAGTAGTACACAACCAAGGAAAACACAAATCAACTGAACAAAACTAAATAATAATAATAATAAAATAATAATAATAAAATAAACCTAATGATAAACAAATAAACTAAGCACAAACTTTACACAGTACAGCCTCTGACCTCAGACAAATTCTAGTAATGCACTGAGCAAAGTACAGTGGCTTCTTCTCATATCTATTAACAAAGGATGCTTGTCGCTTTTCTACAATAGCATGTATACTATCCAAACCCGTCAGGATTCTAATATACTCAACATTATCTGCCTCACATGTTTTAAAAATTTTGCACACAACTACTCGAATCAGTCTGTCAAGAGCATTAAGAATACTTTTGTTTGGAAATGTGGCTTCCATACCATACAATACAATAGGTAGACAATAGCTCTTTACTTATGACAGAGGATATGCATAGTCCATTGACTCTGATGATGTCACGTCTTCATCATGATCATCCGTGTTACATTGATGAAAACGAAGAGGGGGAATATCAGTGAATTTCCTATGGTCATTCCACTATTAGAACTCTGGTGAATGAATGAATGAACGACTGAACGAACGACTGAATAAATGAAAGAAAGCATGAATGCCTGAATGAATGCCTGAATGCCTAAATGCCTGAATGAATGCCTGAATGCATGAATGAATGCCTGAATGCCTGAATGAATGAATGAATGCATGAATTAATGCCTGAATGCATGAATGATTGAATGAATGCCTGAATGCCTGAATGCTTGCCTGAATGAATGCCTGAATGAATGAATGAAAGCGTGGATGCATGAATGAATTAATGAATGCATGTTTGCATGTATGAATGAATGGGTGAATGATGATAGTGGATTCAGACAGAACTTTGCTATTGAAACTGCCTTCGTCTATACTCTTAAGCAGTCGACGTAGCATTCATCTAAACGGAAGAGTCATTTACGCCTACCCCCATTAGGCCTATCATCAACACCGTTTCCTCCCTCCTGCGTTGTTCCACTGCTCCAGCTGGAGCCCTCAGTTCCCGACCCGGTTCTATTATCGTGCGTTTCACCATTGGATTCGGCGGCGATTGCATTAGACTCCCGTTCAGTTGTCGTTGAGTTCTGACTGTCGGCCATATATGTGTTTGCATTGGCCAGACTCTCCGTGGCATAAGTAGTTGTAGTAGTAGAAGAGGCACTAATGACTGGACTGTTAGAAGCTGCGTCACTGCTGCCATTGCTGCTGGAAGCAACAGCCGAAGAAGGAGCATCTGTAGCATTGGAACCGATGGAAATTACAGCAGCAGCAGCAGCAGCTGTGCTACTATACGTCCTCGTATCATTGTCATTCTCGTTGCTGCTGCTTGCGCTAGTAGCTGCATCAGTAGCTGTACTGCTGCTGCTTAGCATTGAAGGTGTCGTAATTTCGTTGTTGGTTTGTTGCTGCTCTGTGGAGTTTCTGCTGTCGGAGATGGCCGTTGTACTGATCGAAGGCTCCGAACCCACTGAAAGTACAGCGTCTTGGCTGAACGCATCTCGTACGCCAGTGGTAACTACTAAACAGAAATGACAGGAAATCAGATTTTAAATAGACTCTAGGACTAACTAACTAATAGGCCTAATAACGATAAGGAGAAATTCCGAAAGCACCCGTCTATAGTAAAAACTGCGAAAACTAATGATAAATTATTATAATTATTAGGCTATTGTCGTTTTCGTATCGCTGGAAAACTGGACGTTTTCTGTTCACAACGGGTGACATTGCCAAGGCTGTTCTCGGAGAATAAAACAGAGCTGCTGATAGTCGCTCTAAATCATAAGAAAAGAAATTCTTCGATCTAATCCTCTTTCCTTCTCTCCTGCTGGTGAGTCATTTTGCGTGCGTTATTCCGTCCACAGTATTGACATTGAAACTGTTTCTATCTAATCTAAATCTAATCTAATCTTAAACTTCTATAGCGCCACTTCATAATTCACAGGAGCATCAACCGATGGCACACTAAATCGAAATAATTAAAGATCCAGGTCAAATCCAGGGTATCCGGCCAGTTTCCCTCGTTCTCACAGAACGCGTTATAATATGGTGTCCACATTCTATTCAAACGGCGATATGCGGATACACAACCAGGTATATTATTATTATTATTATTATTATTATTATTATTATTATTATTATTATTATTATTATTATTATTATTATTGTCACCTAATAACGCAACTTCTTTTCATTTTCAGAAACGCCTCCAAAAAGTGACGACTCCAACGATGACGAATGATGCGCGGTACTTATAGGATTCGATAACGACAATATTTGACGAAACAAAATTACCGAGTTTTCACAATGATCTAAAAGTTGATTGCGTAATATATGGATTATCCCCTTTCTTCAAAGTAAGTAAGTTAACAAATCTCGTCAATCTATATAGCGCTTTCAAAAGTAATAGCCTACCGCAGTAGCGGCTTATTCTTAGGCTCCTACGTGGAAATGTGGGAGCGGCTTAAAGAAATTAAAGGAACTGAAAGCGATTGTGATCTGCAAGGTACTGTGGTTGGAATTAGGAAATCAAAGTCATCGCTGTAAATTCGGCAAAGGGGAGGGCAGAAACTATTAAAAATTCAGGCGACAGTATATTTAGATTAAGCACTCTGTCACTCAGAAGATTATTATATTTCGGGGAAAAGTGTTGAGAAATATAGGAACATCATTTTATTTCTCAATTCTGAAGAAAATTTCTGGGAAGTATATATATTCCTCTATTCACATCACTCGAATTTGAACAAATTCCTTGAATGTGACGTTGAATTGAGTTGAATGCATGTGCTCTCTCTCTCTCTCTCTCTCTCTCTCTCTCTCTCTCTCTCTCTCTATATATATATATATATATATATATATATACGAAAAATCAGCAACATTTCAAGGACATTCTACTATAACTTGTATTTAATTGCATGCCGTCTGCACAAATATCAAATGTTAGCAATATTTTGTAGAATAGTTGAAATAATTACTAACGCCATATGAGAACCAACAGAATCCTTTCGATTGCTTTCTGGTCCATGGTTTCCTGTAATAAACGAAACCCTGTTTAACGATTCCGTTCAATAGAGTAATAAGCGAGCGATGCTGGCGGCGTGCGTCCTGAAATAAAACACATTGTCTGCCGATACATCGATGAGTCTAGTTTGCCTACCGTTAACTACAGCGAGGAGAATCGAGTATGGAGTTTCTAACTCCCACGGTCCACTGTTACAACTATATCAATATGCCAATTGATTTTTCCGCGTGTTGCCGTAGCTTGCGCGCTGGAGATAGGGTGTCACAAAATCATTTTATCACGTTAAGGAATCTTCCAATCGCCTTTTCACAATTCATCGATGATTGCCAACCGATCCAGTTCTAAGGAATCTAGGCAGAGCATTTTGTTTCGAAATCTGTATAATGAGACTATCATCATTGTTGAGACATCGACTGCTTTATTGTATGTCTATATATAATATATATACGATTTTATATATAGGGCCTATATACAGCATATATATATATAAAGCATATATATATATATATACAGCATATATATTTATATGCAATATAGGCCCAATAAGAATAAATAAAATAAGAATACAGACACAATGTAGAGAGTGACACGGTATCGGTTACCGCGGTAATTACGCGGTATTTAGGAAAATTTGGTTTAAAAGTGCGATATTACCGCGGTAACTGGTTCTTGTCATGCGGTTATATACCGCAGGGATTGGGACATTTCCTACGGCATTACCGCGGCAACGGTGTCAAAATTATTATCAAGTGTTGATAATATTAATAATATTGATGGCGCCGCTGTGTAGGCCTAGGTGTTTTTGTTTTTCTGTATGTAGAATATTTAGCAATCCAATAGGTTATTCGTTAAGTACCTATGGGTGCAATTAATACACGGCGCTATAGCAGCCGACTGACTTAGCAATGTGCCGGAAGTAGGCCTACTGTCTGGTATTTCCTTTTCCTGTGTCCCTTTTAACTTGTATTGTTTTAACTTTTAAGCACTTGTCTTGATATTTCGCATCTCTCGAAGTTAAAAATTGAAACGCTCGACATCGATAAATCGATTAAAAGTAAAATTGAGCGAATATCATCTCAAAAGCATCAATGAGTGAGTGATGTCTGGCCACACTACGAGAAGGTTGCACAATGGAGGACCGCCGCACTCAATTGACTGCTGATTGCTGTTCTAAAACTTTTTTTAGTTCGTGTACTTGAGCTATAGGGGTATATCCAGTGTTTACCAACAAGGTCCGGTTGCTCCGCCCACTGGTGGGCAGAAACCATAGAAACCATTGTTGTCTATTAATAGACGCCAATGGCAGAAGCAGATTTCTTGCTGGTGGGCATAGATCAGTGACCATAGAGATTGTTCTGGATACAACTATATTACCATTCCAAAAATCTAAAACTTGACGTTATAATTTAGAAGCAAAAACGTAGTATATTAAACGCATGTTAACGGCTTACTGTGGGGATGATGAGCAGAGGGAAAAGGCTGGTACGGGGGTGGGGAGGGGATGTGGACAGATGCTGCAGGGATGAGGCGGGGACAGGGAGACGCAGCACGGTGATGTGGTGCGGACTGGGAGAAATGTTTGGGTGCCGGTTGGGGGGATGGGGATAAAAAGTTGTCCCCCTGTAACTCTCCAACACATAGTAAGAACAGACGATCTGTATGTCTGGCTATGACAGGAAAGATAGAGGGCCAAACAGCAAGAGGAAGACAGAGAATAAAACACACAGATAGCGTAGGAGAAGAAACAGGGGAAAAGACAACATTCAACTATTAAGAACAGTCAGAAACAGAGCAGAATGGAAATACACGGTCACTGACGTAGCATACAATGTACAGTATACGAATTAACGAAGGCATGTGTTATCGAAAATATTCAAATTTGCCGATGATGCAAAACTGCGCGGGGAGAAAGTGGTATACTGAAACAGACCGATGTTAAGATTTTTGCAAAGACTATCTCTTAAAGGCGACAGGATTGGCAGATGTTTTTCAATGCTGACAAATGCTCTAACGCCAATGTTGACAGTGATAAAGTAGATCGTGAGTTCCAAAGACATAGAAGTATAGAGCAAATGCTTATCGGCAGATATTCGTAGCCACAATTATCAGTCATTTACATTCTAATTACGGTAGTAGCAGTGGCGGCTCCAGGATTTGACAAGTGGGGAGGAGGGCCGTTGGGGTGGCAACTTCGAATCATGAAGGCAACCATTTGTTGTTAGGTATGTAGTATTAAGTACAGGATCCCAAAAAGGGGTAATGGGGGGGCAGGCACTCAATAGGGGGCACGGGCCCCTGCCCCGGTTCCCCCTGTGGAGCCGCCACTGGGTAGTAGGCCTACTGATGCTACAAGTTGCAAAAAAGCAGTGAAATCCACAATACCTGCACACCTATAATAATAATAATAATAATAATAATAATAATAATAATAATAATAATAATAATAATAATAATAATAATAATAATAAATAAGAACAATAACGTGAATTCAAGTGGCTTAGGAGTCATTATCCTGTTTGGAAACAGCAGTACAGTAATTATTATTAACCCCTTAACTGGGGAATCCCGGATATATCCGTCCATTTTACATTGAGTTACAGTTAAATACACGGTTAAGGGGTTAATAATATTTATTAACCCAGTTTTCTTAGATAACTTTTGATTTCATATATTATTTCAACTGTTACTGCCTTTCTGTTCCAACTGTTTCACTAACTTTGCTCTAAAGATGCTCTTTCCTTTGTTACTAAGAACCCCCATAACCCGCTTACTTCCACAAATAAAAATTAACTCAAACTTGTTCACGTATCCCAACGCAAACGTACAGTCATCGGGATGTTGCTGTTATAGTAGTAGTAGTAGTAGTAGTAGTAGTAGTAGTAGTAGTAGTAGTAGTAGTAGTAGTAGTAGTAGTTGATGTTGTTGTTGTTGCTGCTGCTGGTGTTGTTTTTGTGGAATTTGTTATTGTTATTCTGCACTATGTGGGTCGATTTATGGATATTTTTGCGCAAACAGGAAATAGTGATTAATAATTATTTTTACTGTCGTCCGAATGAAGTGTTTACTGTCGTCTGCCATTGACGACGGGTTATTGACGACGGTTGCTTTGACGACGACGCTTAGAGACGGACGCGATTGATCCAGAAGTTTCCTTTCATCTTTGCCCGGCTTCAGTTGCCCACCGATCGAACGGAGAAACGGGGAGTGGGGTGGGGTGGGGGTGGGGAGTGTGAGGGGTGCATAAATTCCGTGGGCGTCAATCGACGGCGAATTCAAACAGGCCCCTTCGCTGGGGGGTGCAGGGGGTGCGGCTGCACATCCTGGAAAAACTTAGGGGGTGTACTGAAACCAGGGTTATTCTAAGATTATTTCTAGGATTGTCGATTTGGGCGGAGGCTTCCGTAAATTCTGGGGTCCCTCCAAAAAAAGTCTGGCAAGCTAATAAAGGTCATTCCATAGCTGAGATTGGGGGGGGGGGGGTGTCGGTCTCAACAAGGGGGTGTAGGGTTTTGTTAGGGGGTGTAAAAATATCCCTGACTGCAACAGTGTCGGCTCCAGGATTTGGCAGGTGGGGGAGCGTTGGGGTGACAACTTCTAATCATGGGGCCAACCATTTGTTGTTAGGTATGTAGTGTTAAGTATAGGGTCCCAACAGGGGGCCACTGGGGGCCAGGCACTCAATAGGTGGGAGGCACGGGCCCCCCCCTGTGGAGCCGCCACTGGACTGCACCCCTGGTAGGAAGGCAAAGCTATGGCTGCAGTTCGCCCCCTTGCGTCGGATTCACAAGGTGGAACAGCCAACAGCAAATCAATTTAGCAAATGGCCAGCGAAATTCACCCCGCTGCTAAAAATTCGTTCGGACAGGACGGACCTGAATGCAAAAGAATAATTATTATTGTTTCTTCAAAAGCGTAACTCTTAGCTGATGGTCAGTCGATGGCGACCGCATGGCACCGTGCCTTTCCATCTAGCGTACCGGTACGTGGTAAGACCCAATACGTGCGGCGATCGCTTTCCATTTCGATTTGCCTACCACTGGAAAGCAGGAAACGCAAGGAAGTATGTTCTAAGTGCATGCGAGTGTCTGTATGCTTTATTCTTTGTCTTCCTCTTGCTCTTTTCGCCTATATTTTTCTGTTATGACTAGATTTTTCAATCTATCCTTTCTTACTAGATGTCCGAAAAATTCCAACTGTTGCTTTTCGAATGGTTTTTTTAGCAATTTTCTTTTTATACCAAAAGCTTTTAGTACTTCCTCATTGGTTGCCACATCTCTGCAGCATTTGGCGTAGCATATCAGATATAGGCCTAGGTCTATGCATGTACTGCGAACAGATGTTCCGTGATTTCGGTTCTAATTTTTCACAACTTCTATGATGAATCTAATGAATATCTGCAGGTAAATAATTAATTAATTAATTGGCGGTTCTGCTCGAAATGGAACGAGAATACAGATTAATGATGATGACAAATTGATCACGTGTTACCTGTTGAAGATCGAAGGAGATGAGATATCCGATTATCCGGTGTCTTGCGTAGCGGACGATCTCGACTGGAGTATCAAAGTCCGTGTCAGTCCTCGACGCCGTACCTGACAGGTTGCGACGTCCACCTGCATCAGCCGCCGAAGCAGATGCCCACGCGGGTCAGGTGAGGCGGGCAACGACGACGGGCTCTTCCGTTGCCTAGGCAACGATCGACGTATACGCTCGTATCGATGGGCGAATGCACTACTCTCCCTCACTCTGTCTGTATGTGTCTGTTTGTCTCACTGTCCGTCTCACTGTCCGCCTCTTTGTCTGTATTTCTCTCTCTCTCTGTCTCCACGTCTCTGTCTGTCTATCTCTGTCTCTGTCTCTCTGTCTGTTTGTCTCTGTCTCTCTCGCATTAAAAGGCTTCGGGAGTGGGGGTGGTCTATATTTGCGTGCGTTTGCAGCGAAATTTTCTCATATCAGAGGCAATTATTGATTTCTCTAAACGAGATCATCGCCCCTCCCTTCTTCCTCCCTCCCCCACCCTTTTCAAGGGTGATCGCATCAGACTGCGTGCCGTCGCCGTCGTCGCCCCACGTGCCATAAGTGTTTTCTTTAGCACCCTCCAGCAGCAGCAGCAGCTACAGCAGCTGCAGCAACAGCAGCAGCGGTCCTAAGCGGTGTTTAATTCAGTCGACGATGAGACACAAAACAACAGACAGGCAGGCAGACAGTTAGACGAACAGACAGACAGACAGAGACGAAGAGTCAATCAGGCTCCCATATGGCTCCGGAGATTTGACCTAGCGATCAAAAATGAGTTCGATATTTTGCGGGGGAGGGAGGAGGACGAG
Organism: Metaphire vulgaris; assembly: GCA_018105865.1. NCBI lineage: Eukaryota > Metazoa > Annelida > Clitellata > Crassiclitellata > Megascolecidae > Metaphire > Metaphire vulgaris. Next base: position 2,069,455 of record CM030838.1, read on the forward strand.
TCAATCTAATCGATTGCTCATCTCCATAAGTCTATACGGCGCATTGTACTGTACTTAGAGCAGTGGCGGCTCCAGGATTTGGCAAGTGGGGGGCCGTTGGGGGTGGCAACTTCTAATCATGAGGACCAACCATTTGTTGTTAGGTATGTAGTATTAAGTATAGGGTCCCAACCGGGGGCCAATGGAGGAGCCAGGCACTCAATGGGGGGCACGGGCCCCTGTGGAGCCGCCACTGACTGAGTGCTGCGTATTCTAACCGTTGCCAGCGTTGTCCCTGTTGTACCCTGATGCCGAAACAACCGAATTTCAACCGAAGCAGGACGAATAAGTCCCGGACAAATAGGCCCGGACAAATAGGCCCGGACAAATAGGTCCGACCATTTAGATCCCCGGACATATACAGTAGGTCCCGGATCAAATGGGTACTGGACGTTTAGGTACCGCACCATTGAGAAAGAGAGAGAGAGAGGGAGAGAGTATGGTATTTTAATCAGGGTACTATGCATAGGAATGATACATGTACATCTATAGACTGAAATTCATAGTTATTGCTCGTTTATGGTAATTATGGACTTTATTTTAAACGTGGCGTCCCTGTCTCTCTATGCTAGCCATTCGCGTAAAAATTGAGTCCAAGTTCTGTATTGAAAGTGATAGATTTCTACACTCAAATGCATAGTTATGCCCAGCAGTTGCTTATGATAATTATTATTGACTATTTTCGCGGTCTGTCTCACAGCTTCCTGATGGAATAAGAATCAACAATAAATAATGCAAGATACAGAATAAGTGAATTTCAGTTTTATAAACCATTATAGTACTACTACACAAAAACCATTATGAAATTGATCATGTTTAGGTAAAAACCTCCAATATATGCTTAGTATCATTTATCGGACTTTATTATCGTTATATTGCTGATGTTTAGGCCTATGTACGGTTACTTGTAATGAGATAGGCAATGAACTTTCATCCATTCTCTCTTCCTCCATGGCGTGGGACTTAAGCGTCCAGTAGGCCTACCAATTTGACCCGGGACCTAACTGTCCCGGGACCTAAGAGGCCGGACCTGTTGTTGTCCCTGAACTTCCGGTATGATCTACTTTAAAAATCCGGCTTGCATTTTCCAGGATGCTTCGGCAATAGGGAGATCGCCTGCAAAAGGAAACAGTGTTCGGCCAACTGATGTCACTGACACCTGTTAATTAAAATTAAATTGACGTCAAAGAGGCGTATTCGATGCAATTATCCCAGGCCTTGAATGCTTGCGTTCGGGCACCAGACTGATTCTCTATGCCAGAGGTCTATACGTCACCTGCCCACGTATATTGGTTTGTATGGGACAGAGGTGGATGAACGGCAGGTAAATCCACCTGCATGGACGAGAGCGTATACAGCGCGCTATTGATTCAAACACGTATTCCTATCAAAGGAACTTTCCACCGTCATGGATGGAGTCTGCGGAAAACGATGCACATAACAAAAACGCAAGAATAATTTTATCTACGGTTTTACTATCGATCGATGGAATGTGATTAGGATACACAGACAGACACGCAGACACGCAGACAGACAAGCAGACAGACAGAATATTTAACTGGGTTTCAATGAACGGATGTCAACAGGACGTCGTCGCAGTCAGTTGCACTGTCTGTCTGTCTGTCTGTCTGTCTGTCTGTCTGTCTGTCTGTCTGTCTGTCTGTCTGTCTGTCTGTCTGTCTGTGTCGTTTTCAGTTCATTTGTTGCATACAGCCTGTGTGTGACGACCTTTAGTGAGATTGTCATTAGTTGCAGCTAGAATAACAGAAGTGCAGAATCTTGATCTAATCATGCAAACGTCTTGCCATTAAATCTGCCGTCGCGTGACAATTTTCTATGCGACATTTCGCCTCCCATATCAGTGTTTTTGTTGTTGTTTTTGATGGCGTTCGGACCCGTATTTAGGATTTCGTGGGCCCTGTTCGAAATATCCCGGGGGCCCTCCCAGGCTACCCGCACTTCCCTCCTTCCTCTGACCTCCCATCTTCCTCCGATGTACCCTCCCCTGGAAAATAGTTTCAGTTGCAGATGTTCGTGTGTGAGTTTTAGAGCATTTTGGTCATCGGCACCTTATGAAGCAGGTTTCTTGTTTGTTGTATTATCTTCTATTCCATGAGTTTACGTAAATGGGCGAAATATCAAATTTGTGTAAAATGCGTAAAGACGGTAAAATGCTGATTGATAGGCTATATTTTGTCTAAAATGCTAAAGCCTGCCAAAGAAAAACGCGTATGTGGCTATGTGCCTATGTACAGGACGGCAAGTAGTAGGTTAGTGCGTGCAACTTCAATTTCTGGAACATTTTTTGCTGATACATACTAAAACAGAGTCAACAGAACAGTACTATAGTAAGTAGTATAGTATAGTAAATGATATGATTATTAATCTATTGTCGATTTGCTGTCAGTGAAAGATTCATATGGTATTGATTTTCCACTGCAGGGATCTAATATGTCTTCTGTTCTATGACAGTTGGAGGTATTAGATGCTGCACTCCTGAACATGTGAATTATGTTATGTTGTTTCCGTTGGTTACACTCGATCACACCCACACACACAGTCATGAAGGCTACTAAGGTACATGATGCCGCATCGCTTACGCTTGCTAACTGACATAGTAACTAACTAACATACTAACTAACTAACATACTAACTAACTAACGACAGATTCAATCATGCGTCTCGATTTTACAACTATTTCTCCTCCTTTGATTATCTTCCCGTTGCTGTTTCTAATTGCGTTCTTTTCCATTTATCACTTTAACTTACTTTGGCGTCAGCAGGCTCCGTCGAGAGAAATTCCTGGCCCCTGGGTAGAGCAGTCACGGACCAGGGATAATTTTGCACCCTCCCAACACCCCAATTTGAGCTCGACACCCCCAAAAATCTGGTAATGTGACAATGGTATGCATACAAAATGCATACTAGTTAGCTCCAGACACCCCTCAATTTGAGGTCGACACTCCCCAAATTCACAATCCTAGAAATATCCCTGTCACGGACTCTTAAAAAGTTTCTTTTAAAGTGGAATTCCTGTAACCGCAGTGAGACAACAAACTAAGTGGAAACCATAAAATTATATTATTCAACGCACAAGTTAAAACAATGGCGTGTAGAGGGGGAGCGCGGAGGGGTGGTGGCCCCGGGCATCCGCCAGATAGGGGGGCATCCAGATTGACTTGGCGACCTTTTTTGCTCATCAACACTTTTTTACATGATAACCTGTACAAATTACCGATTTGGCCCCTGGCATCCATACCCAAATAACGGCATCCAAACTGTGTCGGAAACCTTTTTTCGTTCGTTAACACCTAACACCGAGGTGGCGGGTGGGTGGGTGGGTGGGTGGGTGGGGGCATCCAAATTAAACTTGGCCCCGGGGCGTCCACCACTCTTGGAGCGCCACGGAGTTAAGATAATACTAGAAAGGTCCAAATAAAACAAACGCAGCCTATCTCAGATTATATTCATTATGAGCCCTGAAATGTTATGATGATTATTATTATTAATTTATTATTATTATTATTATTACTATTATTAATTTATTATAATTATTATAATTAATTTATTATTATTATTATTATTATTAACTCAACGCGTTGGTAAGGTCATATACAAGCTAGAGGTGAGTAAAATGAGTTTATTATAATATAGGAATATACGTGCATTAATTGGATAAAGCAAAGGCACGCAAATGCCTATTATAAGAGTTAGACTATGACGCCTCAAAGCAAAACGTAATTATATTATTCAGTTGACAGCGTCCAAATAAGTCGAAATGTTTGGTGACCGTTATTAACTAGACACTCACAGACGTTTGTACGCATACCGTAGTCTATACGACAGGGAGGGGTATTCGATCAAATTTTATGAAGGGCCAAAGTTTTCTATGATTTGTGTCCGACGGCCAGTTATAAGCTTGTATATTCTTTAGTTACAGACATATAATTCATAAGGAATAGAGAAAGCAGGCGATTTCACATCTCTTGGCGGGTCGGATCTGGCCCGTGGGCATGAAATGTTCTGTCTTGTTTAAGTCTTGGTAGTTGATAGTTCTGTTTGCATTGCGCTGTTTTCTGTTTGCTTTTCTGTTGTTTGCTCTTTGCTGCAGCAAATGCGAAGTAACGATATATAGTATATATATATATATGTATATTATATATATATATATATATATATATATATATATATATATATTATATACAGGGTGCGATTTGTGACCTGGAGCAGTGGGGAGAATATTTCGAGCTTGGGGAGAATGTAGTTGTTGGGGAAGTGTAGCAGTGAGGGGATGTAGTGGTGTGGGATGTAGCAGTAGGAGGATTCAGTTGGGCAGTGGGGGAGAAACCCCCCTTCCCCTTCCCTCTACAAATCGCGCCCTGTATATATATATACATATATATAATATACAGTATATAGCATATATATATATATACTGTAAGTAGGCCTATATTTCACGGTTCTTTCTGTCTGTCTGACGAATTCTTTGCGAAAAGACCTTGTATTTCCTCCAGAGTTCGACCTTTTGTCTCCGGTACAAGCAGCCCGACGAAGACGCAGCTGAGCAGACAGAACCCGCCGAAGAACCAGAACGCGCCGTACAACCCCAGCGCCCGGCCGAGACTTTCGAACTCCTTGGTGACGACGAACATTATGATCCAGGCGAACGACGTCGCCAGTCCGTTGACGAAACCGCGCGTTCGCGTCGGCACGATCTCCGACATGACGATCCACGGAACGGGGCCCCAACCGAGCGAGAAGAACGCCACGTAGACGAGGACGCTCGTAAGCGGCAACCAGTCGATGCCGTAGCCTCGCACCAGCGCCAGATAGTAGTGAACGCCGAGCGCCGTGATGCTGATCGTCGTCGCCACACCGGACACGAGCAGCAGGATCCGACGCCCGGCGCGATCGATCAGGACGCAGGACGCGGCCGTGGCGGCCACCAGGACGGACCCGATGATGATCGACGGCGTCTTCGGGTCGTCGGCGTACCCGGCGGTGGCGAAGATGTGATTCGAGTAGAAGATGACGATGTTGATTCCGGACATCTGCTGGAAGAACATCATCCCGAAGCTGATCAGCGCCGGTCGGTAGTTGGCAGGAAGGATTAATTCGCGGACAGAAAAGCTGCCCTTTGACGACTGCGACCGGACGATTCGTTCCATCTCCGCGTATTCTTCCCGGACGTCCGCGCGTTCATCGGCCAGCCAGGCCAGCGACTCCATCGCCTCCAGTCGCCGTCTCTGCGCCGCGTACCATCGAGGACTCTCCGGTACGATGAGGAGCAGTAGGGCGTTCAGGCTCGACACGCTCATGCAGGCCACCGCCAGCCAGCTCCATCCCAGCGGAATTCCCATCCCGTAGACGGCCAGAATTCCGGCGCTGACGGACAGCTGGAACCCCGCTCCGAGAACCCCGCGGCGAGCCCTGCTGGCAGTCTCGGCGACGTAGAGCGGAGCGGCGAGCGCCGCCATGCCCATGGCAAACCCGCAGAGTATCCGACCGACGTAGAGGACGGCGAAATTGACGCCGACCGTGATCAGGAACCATCCGGCGCCCATCGGCAGAGTGCAGGTCATCAGCGTCAACTTCCGACCGACGGCCTCCACGAGAAACCCAGCACAAGGACCGCCGAATATGGCCCCGATAGCCATAAGGGACGCGAACCACGTTCTTCGGTCGGTTCCGCCGAGCAGCCGCGTCAGCTCCGGGTCCTCCAGGGCCGGACTCGAGTATCCGGCCGCCATTCCGACGGACACGGCGCCGAGGCAAGCGACCAGCGTCACAACGACGTCTCCGTAGCCGCGCAGGTAGCTCCGTCTTGGCGACGGTGACTCTTCCAGCATCTGGACGACGGTTGCTGTGATCAGACGGTCTTTCGCTATCTCCTCCGCCTCCTCCTCCTCCTTCTCCGCCGCCGTCTCTGGCAGCGGCGATGCGGCTGCCACGGCTGCCGGTTCCTCCGCAGCTGACGACGGTCCACTCATTTTGGCACAAGTCCGCGAAACCTTGGCTCCTTGTTTCTACTTCGGTTTGTCTTCTCGATAAACCAATAGTTAGACGTTTCTTTTATTAGATATAACTAATAGATATTTCAGGTGTAATCTTCTGCAACCGCTCTAAAATTTCTATCGCCAGGTTAAGTTCCAGAGCAGTCGACGGTCGATGCAAACCACCGTCAGTTATTATAGACCTATCGATATATTAGCTGCATTCGATATAATAATTATAATTTTTCCGAAGCTGAGATGTCTTCTCGATTGGTCGTTTCATAATGCAGTTTCATATGTTTGAACTATGGACGTGAGAAGTTCAAAGTCCCTGTTTGAAAGACCTTGAAAGCAACCCTTTGCTAAAAGCAATCACGTGTAGGCTTATGAATATGAAGTCTACCCTGCAGATTCTATATTTAGTATTCGACACACTCCTATAGCTCAAGACTGGGGTTAAAGATCGGAAACCCAGAGGAAGACTGCGCGCGATAACGATTTTGATGCCCGATACCTCTCATGCATACCATGTGCATATCACTGTTTGCGGTTGATATTGAGTTACTGCGACCCTCAATAGATTTGCTAAATGTTCGCAACGGGTTCGACTTTGGACTTGATGTTGAGCATTGCAGAAAATCCAGTTAAATCCTGTTCACCCACAGGCGTGGGTATTTCCAAACATTGTCAATACCTTTTACGTTATTTCGACATCTGTGGAAAATTCATAACAGAAGAAACCAAAGTCGTCCAAAACTCAGTTGTTGGCGCAATATACCTATACTTGTGCTTCTCATGACGAAGAGCCATTAACTGCATATTTGTGGCTATTCACCAGGGGCGTAGCGACGGGGGTATATCGGTATATAGGCCTACCCCCTAAAAATCAGTCTACCTTAAAGTTTTTTTATGTGATTTACATGTGGTTATATGTGGTTTATATGGTTTATGTGGTTTATAGTTAAGATTTATACCCACCCAAAATATTTATACCCTCCCAATTCAAATTCCTGGCTACGCCCCTGCTATTCACGTGTGAACGGATTTTCAAAAAAGTAGCAGAAGAACGAGACTGCGTAGGCCTAAGTCTTGGATGGTGTGGGACATAATCTCCCCGGACATTATCCCCCCGGTACACCCGAGAAAGTGACATACCCGGACATAATCCCCATTTGTTTACTCTATGGACTTTGACTATAATCATTACCCACACCATAAACCAGACACTAACACTAACTAACCCTAAACGATACTGACGGAGCCATGACATCAGATAACCGACAAATACCTTTTTAAAATTAAGATCTATGATATTGATTTACATAGTTAATTACTTCTTTGCCGGGGAGAATAATGTCCGGGGGGATAATGTCCCGGGGGTATAATGTTCGGGGGGATTATGTCCGGGGGATTATGTTCGGGGGAGAATGTCCGCGCCCCGTCTTGAAGAAATCCGATTTCAAATTTTCTAATGATTTGTAGAACTGCGCACTTTTGATCAGATTCGGAAATTCTTGTGCAGTCTTGGAGAGTGCAAGAAAGCGGTGTGCAAATATGACTAATTCAATTGATTAATGAACAAGGTCATGTTGTGGTGGCAGGTAGAGTGGAGGATCCGGTGGTAATCACATTCGACAGCACACGCGGTTGGAAACTGTACGTTTGTATATCTGGAAGCACGGTGCGAGCGAATAGGAATTGTAGTCCGGAGATCAGGAGGAGTAGGCTATTGGTCTGGCCAGCGCAGCACTGGGCCAACTTGGCAGATTATGGAGCTATGGAAAGATGTCCCTCAAAAATCTCGCAACTTTTGCAAGTCTGTGTCTTCTCTGTGCTCCTTTACGGAAGGGAGACCTGGACATTGAAAAAGGATGACTGTATACGACTCGTGGCTTTCGAAATGCGATGCTACCAACGGCTTCTAAAGATATGGAGGGCAAATAAAACCACTAATGAAGAAGTAAAGAGCAAAATCTGGATCGACATCGATGTGATTATAACGATCAAACAAAGTAAGCTTGATGTTTTGTCACATCAGTCGCATGGAAGAGAATTCTGAACGTTGCAATGGAGGGAACAGTGGAGAGAATAATGGAGGGAACACGCCCTACTCCGGGAAGGCCCAGAAGACGATGGTTTGAAGACATCAGAGAGTAGAAGGGATTAAATCTTGTCGAGGCGATTCATGCGGCACAAAACAGGGATGAAAACTGGATAAGGATCATTCAACATGCTGCTGGTCTCGACGGTTCCTGAGGGGACTTTGAGCTGTGGTTGTTGTTGTTGATGATGATGATGACGACGATTATTATTATTATTATTATTATTATTTCGCTCGTAAGCGACCATCGACTGATGCCTTTATTTTTTATGAACACGTCTTGCCCCTACCCTGGTTTGAGCGGTTTCTGCTAGATGGCGCGCAGTGGCACTTTGGAATTCGAAAGTAAATCTTTAAACGAGTGCATGATATTATATCACAGATGTATACCAAATCTCATGCATTTTGACCCGGGGGTTCAGGGGATATGGAAATATTTGCAATTAGACAGGGTGGCATCGGTTTTATTGGCCAACCCTGCAGTATATGCTTTCATTTATTGAGATAAGCCTACTTCAATAATTAATTGATCCAACCGGAGAGGATGGCAGAGAACTTTTGCCCACTTAATTAAGCTTACTCCCAGCGTGTTTTGATGTGAATTTCTGGCTTCAGTAGGCTAAATCAGAGCCAGTTTGATGTAAATAAGCCACGCGAGTTATAGAGCATCACATTGTACAGTAGGTCTATGCTATGGCTATTTGCTACAGAATACAGTATGTAACAGTCTTTGTTAAAAACAAATTCTCGAACTTCGGAGTTGTTTCCATCAGGGATATTTCTAGGATTGTGAATTGGGGGTGTCGACCTCAAATTGGGGGGGGGGTCTGGAGCTAATTAGTATGCATTTTGTATGCATACCATTGTCACATTACCATTTGGGGGTGTCAACCTCGAATTGGAGAGGGTGTTGGGGTGTTAGGGGGTGTAAAAATATCCCTGGTTTCCATGGTTCCAGATGCCTACGGTGAGATGAAACTATGAATTGGATGCTTCTGAAATTGCACTCTTGATTATGGTCTTGCTTAACTATATTATAGGCCTATGCAGTAATTTTAAGAAAATGTACACTGTAACTCATGCAAATGGTGTAGTCAAGGAGAGGGGGTTTGGGGGGCTAACAGCCTAACCCCTTTGGTTGGCCGACCCAACATTTTTTATTGCGTGCTATTAGCACAGGCTATTATTCGGTGGTGGACGAAGTTGAGTCAGTTGACTGCTATAGCAAATGTGAATGGGCGGATATGTGTTTATGTATAAGGTTTCCAATGACGAGAGTGCATTTTGGAGAGTACTATACAGTGTTCAATCTCTGGACTCTGGACTCCGGGGGGAAACTGACAAGACCGGGGGAAATTGGCTAGGGGTCTCCTGCTAGTTGATGTACTATGCCAAAATTTCCGGGGGGAGGAAAGGGCAATTCTCCCCCCCCCCGCCGGAAACGGCCTAGATTAAACCATGGCACTGTTCTAATAGGCCTGTCTGAAAGCGAGCGCTTACTTAGGCAGCAAGATTTGAATCCGACAATGGTGGCGCTATAAAAAAATTTCTAGAAATTATGCACGTGTGACGTCGACGTGGTGATTTTATAAATAAATCTTTCTTTGGTGACGTCATGGTGAAATATTTTTGAACGATCCTAATTAAAGGTTTCCGGCTCGTGGAATAAATAAAATTTCTTGCGGAGTTCGCAGTTTATCTTTAGCAAGAGATTAACAAAGCGGTAAGGAACTTTTGTGGTTCTCTGCAGGGCAGTATTTGTAGGGGTACGGAGAAATTCTCCCTTACCCTTGCTCAGGGTTTAATCTAGGCCGTTTCCGGTGGGAAAATTGCCCTTCCCCACCGGAAATTTCAAATTCTCCGGAGATTTTGGCATGCTACATCAACTAACAGCAGCCCCCTAGCTGACTTCCCCCGGTTTTGTCAGTTTCCCCCGGAGTCCAGAGTCTAGATTAAACACTGCCCTTGCCTACTGACTTCCCTCCGCCTCAATAGTCCGATGGTAGAACATAACCGGGCGAAGGTTCACATTGTAACTAACTTATTTTAATTAACTTATTTAGCATAATGAAACAATCAAATTTCTTTTCCCCTCCCACTGGTACTTCTCTCCGGACTCGGTTGATCTCTCTGGACTCTCCCGATCTCGAAATCCTTGCTTATGGCGTTTCACTGTAGACCTAATTTGTTTACCGTAAGCAGGCATCGATAAGCAATTTCAATACTTGCTGAATTGATGTTCTGGTGTTCTGTTATTCAGTGATTTTTCAATTTTCTCGTTTTTTCTGACGTTTTCTCTGCAGCGACATCTTTAATTTACTGTACAATGTACAGTGTACATGTAGTAGGTCTACGATTAGGAAGAGATAAAACACAGGATGATTAGCTTAATAGCCTAAGCAAGCAGTAGTCGCTGATCAATTCAAGTGAACTCTCTATTTACGTTACAGTTTAAGTTAACATGAGGATTAATCTTACAAGAAGTAAGTAACATCTCGTGGATTTCTATAGCGCCTTGGAAAGCAGCACAACAGTAGCTGCTTATTCTTAAGCGCTCAGCCTTTCTTAAATTAGCTATGGGAAAGATATAATTATGATCAGCCAGGCCATAGTCAACATCCAAAGGGCAGGTGAGCCTAGAATAGTGATTAACGATGACGATGAACTGTCTGTTTCTGTTGTTAGTCGTTATGGGTGGAAATGGTGGCGATGACGTCATGCAGACCATCAGACAGGAATTTCTGGATCCAACTGATGATGTGATCTTCATTAGCCGAGGCAGGTTCCATGAGTTCGTTGAACATCTGGGCCCCATGAGTTTGCGAACTGTACCTGGCAATGCTCAGAACGTCCAGGGAGCCCCCGGGTCCGGAGCGGGGACATCTGCCTCTGGACAGCAGCAGCAGCAGCAGCAGCAGCAGCAGCAGCAGCAGCAGGGTGCCCAGCAAGCAGAGAACGGCAATTCGAATAAGGCGTTATGGCAGTTGTTATGACGACTGCGCATCAATGCTAACCTCATGGGCGTCCGGAGGGGGGTGCAATTGCACCCCCCCCCTGAAAAAAATTGTGGAATTATGAAAAAGGTAAAATTACTTGTTTCTTTCGTCAGAAAACCTTGTTTTGCACCCCCTGGAAATTTTTTCATTTCTTTCGTCACAAGATCTTGTTTTGCACCCCCTGGAAAAATTTCTGCGGACGCCCATGGCTAACCCGAATCTTTTTATGTCCTAGTTTGACTTTTTGCTTAACTTTTCGATCGTTGAAAGGTCTCGACTGCCGTTTCAAGAGACGGACGAAGAACTTGTAAATGCTTCTTTTTCTAAACTTTATTGTTTCTGTCAGCGCATGACGTTTAAACGTGGTAAATTATTTAAATCTGCACAGCATGTGTTAAATAAATTCCAGGCATAATATTTATCTAGCCTATTATTTACTGAACAGACAAGGAAATCGATTTTCGAAGAGAATTTTCGGAGAATTTTGCAATTAGAAAATCTCCAGGTTATTAGGACTAACTCTCATCGTCTTCTAACCGTAGTCAGCGGAGGGTCGTTGAAATGCCTAAGAGCCGGGGCCACGAGGGCTGGCGGTGCTAGGACAAAATGTCCGCGGACAAAATGTCACGGACAAAATGTCAGCGGATAAAATGTCACTAACCTTAACCATAACCCGTGACCAGTGGCGTAGCCAGGATTTCCGAAAGGGGGGTTTGGTTTCGATCATGACCAAAAAATTTGTTGCAAGCAAATTCTTTCAATTTCCTATAGCACTTAGAAATTTTTCGGTCGGCAGCCAGCCAAGGGGGTTTTGACCCCCAAAATCGCGTCCGAAAATATATGGAAAAGCATGTAAAAATTGTTTTCGTCGGCAGCCAAGGGGGATTTAACCCCAAGCCCCCTTGGCTACGCCACTGCCCGTGACATTTTGTCCGGCCACGGGGATGGCCTGACGTCACAGCGTCGTGGTGGAATGGTGTTTTTGCTGTCCCGGCGGAGTTGGTCGATCAACCGGATTCTTGGCTGACCACGAGAGCGTCTCCAGGAACAGTGTGGTTTCAGGTTTTGATTATTTTTCAGTTACAGTAACAGTTAAAGTTATTGTCATTTTTCAGTTACAGTTTCAGTTACAGTTAATTATTTTCCAGTTATTTTCAGTTATAATCGCCATTGAACACGTTAACGAAATTTTGATGCTCTTTCTTAATATGCAATAATTATATTCTCTCTAATCTATAATATTAAGATCCTTATCTGTATGTCTCTCTGTCTGTTACCTTCAAGCGTTCTGATTGGTTGACTATTGGTAGACGGTTTAGACCGTTTAGTCCTTACGTCGCGATGCGTTGGTGGGCGAGCGTTGACTATTGGTAGACCGTTTGTCCTTTTGTCGCGCGATGCGTTGGTGGACGATGTTCGAAGACGACGTTGCTATTGGTAACAATTGTTCGTAGTTTAACACGGTTTAGTCGAGTCATTGCAGCGTCAGAGGGCTGGGCGTGCGACGACGTTGCTATTGGTAACAATTGTTCGTAGTTTTGAGGATCTTAACGTACATTTTAACGTACACAAAAAATACGTGTACAGCGTCACAAATGGCCACAGTTGCGTAATTTTAACGTACATAGGCCTAATTATTATGTGGCGCAGAGCTTGGCTAGGTGGCGATCATTGAAATGTTGTTCAGCATGAATTCAATGATTGGCTATTAGGTATAGGTATTGGATTAGTATTATCCTGCACTGCGAGCGAAGCGAGCGAAGCGAGCATCTTTCTAGTATATTGATAAATCTACTTGTAGGCCTATGTCCATATTTTCACATACATGTCACAGAGTTGTCCAATGTCCATGGGTCGGTTTTTTGAACCATCCCCAACCCAACCCATCAAATTCCCACTCAACCAGACCCACTTAAAGTTTCTATGTGCGGAACCAACCAAACCCATCGCGACCCGACCCGACCCGACCCGACCCGAAGAAAACGTGAAAATACAATCGCCGTTTTAAAAACATGCATAGGCCTATATTCAACTAACTTAAAACTTATCCTTTTTATCAATATGCAGTAATTTCAGCGGGGCGTTTCTGAGTGATTCTTCAGAAGACTCGCTATACAAATATTTTGTTACATTACATTACATTACATCAAACCTATGTCTGATAAACACCCAACGTTCAATTTTCTGATAACCAAACGTTTTCAAAAATGAACTTCATTCAAGCACATAAAGAAATTTTTATTTATACTCACTGCTGAAGCAATTGTGTACGTTCAACGCCAAGAATTGTCAAATTCCACGAACAGATCTTACTATAATGCCTATTGCCAATCGGCCGTTACCGGTTCAAGGAATGTTTACAGAGTCAATAACAGAGGTCCACGTGACTTGCTCGATCTGAATAATTACGGTCCAGTTTGTACAGACCAGCGATGCCAGTGCTGGGCTTTTTTCCCCAGATCTGGGCTTTTCGGACCTCGTCTGGGGAGCTGGGCTTTTTTGCCGAAATCTGGGCTTTTTTAAAAAGTTCTTGAAAATGCATTTGTTTTAGTGAATCTCAGTCATTTCCGTTGAGCCGTTGTCTCAATTTGCCTGAGCTTGTCTCAAGTTCTCAAATCTCAACTGTCTGTCCCGTAATTACTCCCGTTGTACTCCCGCTGTGACCTAAGTCACCTAACTGACGTTGACACGTTGTCCGTTGGACCTGTCACCTGCAGGGCTGCAGGGTCTTAATGGAGTGTTGCTATGTAAAGGGTCTGAGTCACATACCGGTTTGCTGAATTTTTGTATCGGATTACCTGATGAATGTAGTGAATCTAGTGATGAGTTGATGACCTGATGATCTAGTTTATTGTATCTGCTGCTGGTGGGCAGTGGTGACTGCTCCTGTTTAATACTAAGAGGCTGGTCAACTTCGATGTACTGCTGCCTCATTATCTCAAACCCCGCCCATTATGACGTCAGTGGTTGATTCGGAACAGCCAGCCAGCCTGTTGCAATGTTAAAGGAATACAGCCAGTCGTTGTAATATTAAAGGAATACATATATTTGTTGATAAAAGTTAGTAATAGTATATTGACAGTACTTAGACAGTCAGGCTAAGTGTATATGATAAAATGCCACAAAATTGTGCCGTTGCAAATTGTAAGAACACGTGGAAGACAGACGATCAGACGATCACAGCATATATCGTTTCATTGCAACGATTTCAGAAAGATGCCACACTGTGTAAAACGTAGATTAAACGGTGCTATCAGTCATTTCTTTACTACAGCAACTAAATATATTTGTCTGCTTTAATACCATCTAACTGTTACTTGCATACAGTGGCGTAAACCTGGCGTCAACATTGGGGGTGGGGGAAGAATAACTTTGAAAGTTGACCCCCAGAAATATAAAAACCCCCTCCATTAGGGGGATATTGCATATCATGGTGGGGACTTTAGATCGCCCATGAAATACGTTAAAATGTTAGGGGGTCGTCGATAAAGTCAGACCGCCTTTCGTCTCTGGAAAAAGTCTTGACAAGCAAAAAAGTCATCCTGATATTTTTCTATTTTCCCCCTCCAAATACCCTGCTGGCAAGCAAAAAAGGTCATCCGAAATGAGTGAATGCGGATTTTGCGTCATTTTGGCATCAACATCATGGGGAGGATAGAATTTTTTTCACAATATAGCGCATTAGCGCAAAGCATTGGGAGGATAATTGATACTCTGTCGCCCGCCAACTAATTATTGGGGGACCGTCCCCCGTGTTTTACGCCCCTGCTTACATATTTCAATTTAATTACTTTATTCAAGACAGTGTTTATTCTAGGCCTTCTCTGGGGAGGAATCCCCCCAAGTTTTAAAATTCCCCCAATTTTTTTAATATGTTGCATGGGGATGGAAATTTCCCCAAAAGTGCTTTGACGGGGGCTTTTATTGTTTTGGAGGGGGAAATGTAAGGATGACAATACTTTGCTTGGCAGGGCATTCGAAATATTAGGGAGGATGGAAGGATGACCTTTTTTGCTTGCCAGCCCATTTGAAAAGGAAGATAACCTTTTTGCTTGTCAAGGTTTTTGGAGACTTAGACCTTGTCCCCCCAAACATTTCAAAATCCCCCAATGTCAAGGTGGCTAGAATAAACACTGATTCAATAAACAAACTAAAACATTCCTAGATAGGGCCTACATTTGAAAATTCTCTTGCTTTTGCTTGGTTGTTGTAATGCTTATAGTTGATGTTTTCCAATCTAAACTTTTACCAAATCAACTATACCACATTCATACAGGAAGATGGTTGGTATTTCGAAACGTTTGTGAAGCTTAAGAAATAAAATTGTTATAAAAAGAAAAGGTACATTTACATTCTTAGATACGATTTCTCAGTAGCAACAGTCTCTCCAATCAACCAGTGACGTCATATAGCCACGCCTACTTGACCTGTATGCAAAAGAAGGGTTCCTGGCCTGCCTTTGGTATTTAATTGCCTTGAGTACCAACTCTAGTTGGGGGTGGGGGTGGGGCGAAGACAGGGACGAGGCGAGAATGATTAGGACTTACCGGTGACTGTTCCAGTGTCCAGACTCCCGTGTTAAGCCTACCTAGCCCTAACCCAAACTGCCAATAGCAATGCATTATGAAGATTGAACATTTTACACATGTGATGCAACTGATGTTACATGAATACATGACAGTCTGACACTTTTTCAATTTCCAGAGTTCGTTTCTAACTTTCTCATATGATTATATTATGCTGTTATTCGAATATTTCAGTTTAATTGAGTCTATAATTTTGATTGTTAAATAAATACATAGACCGACAGTACATTTTTAATGATTTTATATAGCAGTGAGTCCCAGTGACGAAAGATTAGAGTCTGTTTTGCAAATCTGGGCTTTTCTGGGCTTTTTTAAAGACGCCATCTGGGCTTTTTTCAAAAAGTTGACTGGCATCACTGGTACAGACGGTTGAATGCGTTGTTTACGTTTACGATCGAATCTAGGCCAACCTATATATGGCGCCAATAGTGGTGCATGCAATCACAATACAAGAATCTGTCATGACAGTAAACAGAAAGCCTATATTTCACGTGGTTCATTTAGAGATTTACGAAACCTAACCAACCCATTATTTTTTTTCAAAATCTGGCCCCAACCTATGGGTTAACCCAACTGCCCATGGACAACTCTGGCATGTTCATCAAAACACATGCCAAATAGGCCCTACTTTCTACTCTGCGGCCATGCTCAGAGGCGGAAGTGCGCCGTATTATAACCTATTATATTATAATATATTATATTATAACGTATTAATTTTGGTCAGTCAACGCGTAACTTTTAAACTCGGAACCATCCTGTTCAAGGCCCAACACAGCTCTGCTCCGCCATATCTAATCACAATACAAGAATCTGCCATGACAGTAAACAGAAAGCCTATATTTCACGTGGTTCATTTATAGATTTCATTTCATTTATAGATTGTTCTGCTCGACGGCTAAGTTGCCTGGTCGGTCGCATCTGCGCTCCGCCTTGACCAGCACACTCGCAGTGCCTCGAACTCGGACAGGCTTCGGTGACCGCAACCTGGCCGTTGCTGGCCCGGTTGTTTGGAACAGTCTGCCAACAACATTGCGTCCCTCTGACTCAACCATGACGCTGTTATCTTTTAGGAAACAACTGAAGACATTCTTGTTTGATTGATCCGGTTCGCAACTGACATGAGCGCATTTGCTGCTTTGCGATAATTTGCGCTATAGAAATGTTCGTAATAATAATAATAATAATAATAATAATAATAATAATAATAATAATAATAATAATAATAATAATACTTTCGGAAGATCGAGAGTTTCAATGTTTTTAATCGAAGATGGCTTTGTGTGGTGTTTGACTTTTAAATTTGTAATTTTCCAGTTATTTTAACTATTTCAGTTATTTATTTTTCAGTTACAGTTAGGCTACAGTCAGGGATATTTTTACACCCCTAACACCCCCAATCCCCCCATTTGAGATCGACACCCTCCCAAATTTGGTAATGTGACAATGGTATGCATACAAAATGCATACTAATTAGCTCCGGACACCCCCCAATTTGAGGTTGACACCCCCCAAATTCACAATCCTAGAAATATCCCTGGCTACAGTTACAGTTACAGTTATTGGTGTTTTCCAGTTATAGTTACAGTTACAGTTAAGGCCTAACCGATTTGTTATTTTCAGTTAACTGACATTTCAGTTTCAATTACATTTAACTGAAACCACACTGTCCAGGAAGGATCGGGACGACGACCAGATGGCACGTCGAGATGGGTGCTAAGCAGTGGCGGCTCTAGGATTTGGCAAGTGGGGAGGGGCGTTGGGGTGGCATCTTCTAGTGATGGGGGCCAACCATTTGTTGTTAGGTATGTAGTATTAAGTATAGGGGGAGGGTTGGGGGCCAGGGGGGCACGTGCCCCCCCCTCTCCCCGGAGGAGCCGCCACTGGTGCTAAGGACCCGATGAGCCGGGACATCCTCGTCTTGGCGGGCGATGTGGCCGAACAAGGCCAATTGGCGTTTGGTTAATTAGGTAGGGCCTAGTTCAGCGAGTGGATGCATTGCAGCTCGGGTAATTAAGACTTCTTTGGTTGGTGATAAAGGCATACCGTCGAATTCCCACCACGGAGCGGTGACACATCGTTTGGAAGGTCTCTAGGCCTATCTGGCGAAAGTGAACGGAAAGTAGCGTCCCTGTTTCTGCGGCATAAAGCAGCGCTGACATCACGAGGATCACGTCTAGTGCCGGCGCTGAACCCTATAGAGACCACGTCACTCGGGCACTTAGTGACTTTATTCCTCGGCCTACGGTCCAGTCACGGGTACATAGTGGCGTAACTAGAGTCAAAATGTAACCCGGGCAGCTGACCACTGTCCATAAATGGTAAGGCTATCAACAGTTGTCCACTTTTTGTTGTTTTTGTTTACTTAATTTATGGACAGACACTCAAAAATTATTTAAACAAATTAACGAGGATTTTAAATTGATCCCATTCCACGAGGCAACGCAAGTGCTCAACAGATGAATTTTAAAGAGTGAATCCATAGGCCCTCCTATCTTTTATCGGAATTTTAGGAATTTTAAGAATGCTCTCTTAATGTCAATGTACCTTGTTGCCCAGTGCTGACCTTACCGTTTCCGACCAAATACACATGGAAATCGGAGTACCCTCTGGTCAAAAAGGTCAAATCTCGAAGCAGCTGCGAACAAGGCGGGTCGACCCGACCCGACCCGACCCGACCCGACCCGACGAGGGTCTTTGGAGCGCAGAGGTCAAAGCCACTTCATCTGCCTGGATCCCTGGTTATCAGTCCAAGTCATCGTAAATCTTCAGGGCCAGAGCAACAATTATCACCTTACACTGAAGATAGCGTCCACTTCGGTAGAGGAAGATGCATTGAAATGAATCGTCCATTAGGACAAGCCATTACCGCCATAAGTGAAATTCGATATATCACGTAGATACATGTTTCTGCCAAACACAATGACTATAGTAATTACTGCATTTCTTGCTGATACCTGTCACGAGGAACACGCGTTTTCGATTAGAATAGTAGGCCTATTATTGACAGATACATGTACTTTAGTTTTAGACGATTAGAATAGTAGGCCGCAAAACAAATACAAATATTAAAGGCATACATTTTTATTTTTTTCAACCCGGGCAGAAATTTTCAACCCGGGCAGAAAGCTTAACCCGGGCATTTTATTCCTCGGCGTGGTTACGCCACTGCCCGGGGTACAATACAAACTGTGCGTTCTGAACTTGATCTGTTCTGCGCACGGCATGGTCTCTTTGCCCGATCTACCTTACTGATCTGCTTCAGCCAACATCAACTGCCAGCGGTAGACAATTAAGGCTTAGCCTGGATTACGATCTGCCTCTACCAGCCAATACCATAAACAGGGGCGTAACCAGGAATTTGATTGGGGGTATAATGTATTTGGGGGCATAAATCATAAAATACTTCGAAAATCTTTGAAAATTTTAAGGTTGTCTGAGGTTTGGGGTATATACATACCGATATACCCCCCGTCGCTACGCCTGTGACCATAAACCTCGTTTCAGTACAGTTACTGCATGGGGCATAGCGCTTTCTCGTACGCTGGACCCATGTTTTGAACGCCCACATCAGCGCTACAGAACTTAAAGTCGCCTGTCGCTTTCCGCCAGCAGTTAAAGACTCACTTTTAAAACTGTGTTTATAATAATATTGACATTGTAATGCGCATTTATGAGCAAGCGCAATATAAAAAGTCAATGTATGTATGTATGTATGTATGTATGTATGTATGTATGTATGTATGTATGCATGCATGCATGCATGTATGTATGAATGTATGTATGTATGTATGTATGTATGTATGTATGTATGTATGTATGTATGTATGTATGTATGTATGTATGCATGTATGTATTTATGTATGTATGCATACTTGTATGTATGTATGAACATGTTTGCGTTGCATGTAAAGTGTTTTCTAACCAATCGCTTAGCAGCCTTTTGATAACCGCGGAACGGTTTATTGAGTGCGGGACTATCGTTTGCGGAAGCCATATTGATTTCTACATTATAATATTTTTGAAAATTTAGCGTTAAAATCGAAGTTCAAAAGACGATTATTTGAAACGTGATGCAGTCTTCGGCGCATTAATTGTTCAGTTTGGAATAAATCTCTGAAATTTCGGTTGTGTACGCACTGCATTCTTGATTGATTTGTTATCTCGGCCCCAGGATACTCATTCAGTTGTGCAGTGAGAGTAGATTTATTCTTCGGGGGATGCGTGCGCGAAGTTTTACGCCAAATACCGTGCAAATTATGTAGAGCATTTTTGAAGGTGTAAGGCGGATTAAAATAGTTGTCGATTGTAGAAAGACTGATAAAAGGGTTTGAACAGTTTGCAGCGTGAAGTGATCTAAGCAAAAATATGTGCACTGAAAAAGACAAGGTAAACCTTAAGATTGACTGTACCAAGGAAAATGGCCGCCACTGCCCAAGAGCGCAATGATACTAATTGCAACCTAAATGTAGCAGTCAAATCGTTGCACAATATAATGACTAAGGAGCTTAATTCTAATAAGTAAATATGGTTTTTAAATTGAAAGTGTCTGTTATGCGGGCTGCCCGCATTCTAATTAAACCGCTGATTGGTCTAATGAATCACGTGGTTAGATTTAGGATTAGGTTCATTCGACCAATCAGCGGTTTTTAGTTGGGCAGTCCGCATTACAAACACTGCCTTTTAAATTTCAAATCAATTTGAATGACCAGATAAAAGGGCACATTTCCGAGGCTGTATCACTGTGCATGGCGGTTTCTTTAGCTATTTTTAGACTTTAAAATTAAATTAAAATAAAAACCGACCTTTACTTATGTGGTTTTGGCTTCTCTTGTTTAATTTAATTAGTGTTTAAGTCATGCAAATACTGCTGTTATTTTACTGTGTATGTATGTTGTGTAATTTGTATTATTGCACTGTTGGGTGGTGGTGGTGGCCATTTTTCATAGGACATCCAGTCTTCAGTTTTACCAAAGACAATGCTGTGTTTTATTGGCTCAAACCAAACATATAAGTTACGTGACAAAGAAGTTGGGGAATGTTATGACATGCTTTTGGTGCAGTCAAAATAGCTTGTTATGATAAACTAAAACTATGATGTTAATCATTTTAAAAACCTTTCATATGCCTGAAAACTAATGATTGTGCTGAAGTCAGCTTTTATGATTAATGTTGAAGTTGAGACACTGAACTACTACCAGTAATTTGTGGGCAGAGAAACCTAATATTATCAGTGTGATTATGAGTTATGCAGCAGTGGTCTGATTATATATGAGCAGTGTAGTGCTGGTGTGATTATAAACAATATACTAGTGAATATATTATGTCCACTTAAGTGCTATGAACATTTATTTTACAGTTTGAAAATAGCCAATGAAACTGCTATGTTTAATTGTACTGCTTTGAAAATGTGTCCTTATACAGATCATTCAAATTAGCACTCTCTAATGATTAATTTTTAAAATCGCGATTAATTGCATCTTCTATGAACAACAGTATTCGCAGTCATAAGTACTTCCAATGAATACAAACCACTGTGCCAACATCTTTAAAAACAAGCTGGCTTTTTCAGCAGTGACCATTTAGACTTAGACGTCTTCCATTATATTTCACTCTCTTTGAATTCCTCGTCCCTGTATTTTACCCTTCAGTGATTTAGAAAAAATTTGCTAGATTTAAATTCAGAATGATAAACCCATTATCGGGAATCCCAAATATATCCGTCCATTTACATTGAGTTGCATAATTTAAATGCACGCTAATGGAGTTAACTGCGACACGTCACTATCTGGTCAACTGTAAAAGATGGTACAGAAGACATATGACCACACCACAGTCATGTGGTCATGCATAACAGTCATTGCATAGCACAAACAGCAGTTACAACACCCTTGGCAGTTAGCTGTGAAGAGAAGATTGCAATGTCATTAACTTTTCAAGGTCAGATTCTCTTAGAGAACTATGATGTGATTGATTTTTAAGTCATGATTAACAGTTTAACACATTAATCGCTCATTAATCATGATTAAAGTTCAGCATGAATTCAAATGTAGCTGATCAGGTTGGCACATGCACAAATTGCAGCTATATGAAGGCCAGTAATATCAAGAAATTGGTTGAAATTTTTAGAATATATCAATAAGGCCTTCATAAAAATTCTAATTATCACAGACCAGTGTGAAGTGTAAGATCAAGGTGTCAGGGAACAAGAAATCAATCGACTTCTATGGTGCCACTATCATAATGCCTAGGGCATCAAGCAATGGTGCACCAAATACAATCCAAGTTAGAGCCAGGCCTGATTGACGGGGATCTAAGGAAAATAGGCCAAAGCCGAACAGGTACAGGTACATACATTGTGGACAGTCTGGATAAAGAAAGAATATTAGTTGGATGGAACTATAACTAGGTGGAAGGTAGCAATGGAAGATGATGGTGAATGATGCTTTGGGAGTTGTTGAGAGATTGATAACGTGTTTGGGGGCATTGGTCCAGAGTTCGAGGCTGGACACTACCTGGACAGCAACTTGACCTCGCCAGATCTGTATTGATTTTTTATGAGAGACTTTTTTGCCCAATCAGGCTTGCCCTAAAATGTTGTCTGCTTTGCTTCTACTTATACAGGAACAAACAATGTCGAGCACGTCTGGTATTAAGCTTTGTCCGTTGGATGAAGGGGAGAGCGTTGAAATACCTTCCACCAAGACAACTATTGGAAGAGGGTCTTTCTTGCAGGTTGCTTTTCAATCACTTATATTTTGATTTTTGAGTGCTAGAAAAGATAAGTTATATTGGTTTCACATCAGTCTTGATGTAAAACCTTTCATTGCATATACCAGTAAATACAGTCTTCACTTTTAATCATAATCTTTCACAGAAGTTTGTCAATAAAAAAGACTCAATGTGTCATGTTGGTGTTCTGTTTTTTTAAACTTTTATTTATTTTGACCATTTTAGGTGTCAGATAAACGCGTTTCGCGTAATCACGCTACACTAGAAATTAACGATGATAGAAAGCTTGTTGTTGTTCCAGTGAGTGTCACTTTGTTTTTACGCCATGTTGCTGTGCAAGACGTTTTTAATGCATTTGATGGCAGACTGTAGCACAAGTGTATGGATATGATTTTAAGTTAGGTTATTATGTAGATGCTGGTAATAGCATCAACATAATCATGATATAGCATTTTAAAGTATGATTATTTTATTGACAATATTGCATTTTTAATAAAAATTTAGTTATTATTTGTCTGAAAAAATTCAAGTGAAGACATGCAGATTTTAAAACTTATGCAACTACGGGGTGGTACAAAAAACCGGACTAGTCACATTTAGGTTTGCATTTATATAGTCCGTTTTTTTGCCACCCTGTACAACTACAACTATAGCCATACAGATGTTGAACCCATAATCTTTTGTTCATGAAGCCAAGCATTCATCACCACTATGCCACATTGCACATGTATCAGTCAATATAAGGGTCACAGCAGAGGTTGACAAACTTTATCCTTAACCCCTTAACTGTGTATTTAACTGTAACTCAATGTAAAATGGACAGATATATCTGGGATCCCCAGTTAAGGGGTTAAAGTACTGCTTGAAACCCAGTACTACGTTAGGCAGGCCGCGCATACAAAAATACCAAAATGTTTATAATTAAGATGCTGGCATACATTATCATCATATGTAACTACTTTTAGTATCATTTATTTAGCCTACAGCAGAGTAGTATTATGATATTAAATATCTGTTGCTCAAATATCAAATATTAAATAACCATTTCTAAAATTTTAAAATAAAGTGCAATGTTCCTATGAAATAATTTCAAATTATCTCACTTTCTGCCCCTCGTATGCACAATTCTTAATGATTTAGTGGGCCGCGGCTACTATGGCCCCCGGGCCGCATGCAGGTCGCGGGCCAGAGTTTGCCCAACCCTGGGTTACAGGCATATCTGTTAAGAATCATTTTGATATGCTTGTAGATTCATACCAACCCTTGCTTCTTCAAAGCTCATGGTAACGGCCAACAGATAATTTTGCCAAAGGATAAGCCAAGGGTGCTCGAGCACGGAGATGTGCTTTCCCTCCTGCCAGACAAGCTGTTCTTCCAAGTCGTCTACAGTAATCAGAAGGTTGCGTAAGTAGCTGAGTTTTTTTGCTCTATGCTGTGCCTGTTCAGATCATTTTTTTCACTGTATTTTGTCTTGTGTATAAATAGATGTTAAGCTTATTAGAGCAATACTATAAATGATCATGATTCTGAGTAGTAATTATGTTCACAAGGTAGATTAGAATGAGGTGTATGAAGTTTTTAAAAGTTTTAAAATTGCTGCAAGAATTGTAATCTAATTATTATAATCAGTGGCGTAGCCACGGGGGTGGGTGGGGGTTAAAAACCCCCTTGGGTGGCGGAAAATTTTTTTGATGTATTCCCATGCAATTTTTATTTTTTGAGGTGATTTTTGGCGATTTTGGGGTGAAAACCCCCCCTTGGTGTTTATTGACAAAATTTTTTTCCAAAACCCCCCTTCCGGAAATCCTGGCTACGCCACTGATTCTAATACTGTATATCATATAACAGTTCCTCTTTGATTTGCTATAACATTGCCCAATGATCTAGAATGGATGAATGTTTAATTGTTTATGGATTTGCTTTGCATTACTGAATTACTGTTGCTCAAGAAGTTAATGTATATATTCATGTGTACATGAATGTATATTTTCCTGTATGTATGTATGCATGTACATACATATGTGCACATGTATAGTTAAAGGTTTTTGGCTGCTTTTAGAAATGAAGATGGTGTTGAAGACACTAAGAATGGTATGTTGGTCTGCTTAGATATTTTTCAAGTGATATGGTTCTGTTGATTGTAACTTCTAGAGTTGCTGATTTCACAGAGAATAGATACTTATGAATTTTTTTTCTAGGCTGGTATTACTTGTGATACTGTTTGGGAGCAGTCTATTTTAGTATGAATTTCTCTGCTAATTGAACTGTACAACTCTTGTCTGCTACTTTAAATGTGGCATATTAAAATAATAACCAACCCTGCCTTGCTGTGTTGAAGCAAGCAGTAATACATGTGAAATTGCTGAAACTTGTGAGACTTGCGACACTTTGTGGTGATTTCTTGTGTTGGTAATTAATTGAACAATGGTTATTTTGTTATTAGTTCCTTTTGACTCTTCGTTCATGTTGTAAATTGACTTTTAATAAGCTCTGCAGATATATGTTCACCGATGTTTATCATGGCTGGAAACTTGTTTATTGCAAATGTATTTTAAGCAAATGCTTATCTAACATTAGAATTTGACTTAACAGAGTAAGCATGTGTTTCATCTGTTTTAGATACTGTTAAGAACAACGACAGCATCGATGATGATGATGATGACGATAATGATGACGGCGACGGTGATGAAAAGCCAACTACGGTTAGTAAATTAAATTTTGTGTCTTAAATAAATGTTCAATTCCATTGAGAAGATTATGTGTCAACTTTGGCAGGTTTGAATTTAAATAATTAAGACTAACTAACTGAATTAACTAATTAAGACTAAATGAATTATGCGATACGACAGCGCCAAAAACAGGCGATAGAATAAGAAAATAGATTATTGTACAATAACAAATGAAATAATCAATAATGACAATCAATCTCTGTGAATTTTCAAATTCAAAGGGTCTTTGGGTCTCTCTGTGAATTTTCAAATTCAAAGTGTCATTGGGAGTGGCTGGGGTCAGATTATTTGAATCGATACCCTCTGATTTCATCCAATTAATCCTACCGCTATTCCACCGCGCCTCCTGAATCTAACTGATATTTTGTGTAGGTTTCTGGGGCCGGTCTTGACGGTAAGGAGATGGCTTTGCCGCTGCGAAAGAAGAGGGTTCTTCCGGGGTGGATGAAAGGATCAGCCAAACGCGTCAGCCTCAACCAGTCGGAGTTGAAATCCAGCGTACAGGGTTCTAAGACTGACGTGAACAAGACGCCGGCCGCAAAGACGCCCAATAAGACCAAGGCACAGCAGGCGACGCCAAAAGCTAGAGGTTGGTTTTGGCATCTGATTGATTGATAAGTGACCAATAGTGATATATTTCATTTCTTTAGATGTCAATATGATATACTGCTTATCAACATTTCTTTAGGTATTAGATATGAGATCTCATATAAGTGCAGTGTGTAACATGCTCTTGACTTTGGCCTTCAGCCATGATTATTGCGCTATATAAATTGACATTTTAACATGACATAACATTCCTATCGAGCATGTTACATTACATTACATGTGTGTAGTGTGTATAGTCGGAATGGTAATTGATATGAATTCTGTTTCTGTCCAGGTGCTAGAAAATCGAAGAGATTGGATTTGGAGGAACTGGATTTGGATGAAGAGGAGGAGGAGGAAGAGGAGAGGGTGCCGTCGAAGAAGAGTTCCAGGCGGAGAAAGAATGCCGGCAGGCGCGGAAAATACCGGGGCGACGACTACGACGATGAAGACGACGAGGAGGAAGCCCAACCGAGAAGACGCCCGAGGGCTGCGTCGCTGAAGAAACCTAAATATAGTTGGTAGCCTGATCATCCTTGTGAATGTGTTGTTCGTTGTACCTGTGTGTATGTGTCTCACTCGTGGATCTGTCGATGCCGTGCCGCACCGAGGAAGTGCAGTGCAGTCAAAAGATGTCACTTAGTTCTGTAATGTGTTTGCTCCTGTTGACGTTGACATCAGGTGATCTTGTGTAGTGTAATGTAATTGGCTATTGTATTTATATTGTGCCTGTCAGAGCCGGCAATATGTAGAACATGATGTGCCCGTCTTAACGAGCATCGAGCAGCTATATTAAATATAATAATATTAGATATATAACATTAATATTAGATATAATAATATTAGATAAATAATAATATATTAGATATAATAATATTATCTATATTAGAGCAGCTGCTATTAGGAAATGCTTTGTTTGGTTATTCTAGCCTTAAGATTTCACAGTGACTTAATTCCTATGCAGATGTTTACAAAACACAACGGTCGCATTTGCAAATGTTTCAACCCGAACTCTGCAGGCTTATTATTTGTGCCAATTGTAATATTCTGTACTCAACAGCCAGGTGTGCATCGTGGCATTTGTAGTGCAAGTAGCCATTCAGAAAAGGAGCTATATAAATGAATCTTATTATACTGTGTCTAATGTCTTAGTATACGATGACACAACTGCAAGCATTTTGTTTAAGTGCAAAGTGCACTCACGATCTTGGCTTGCTATGACTAGAGCTATATAAATTGGCATATGAACTAACTATATGGTTTTGGATCTCAAAATGGATTCTGACCCATTGAGACCCTTTGTGGTGACGATTCGGTCGAACCGACCCGGTCGAACCGACCCGGTCGAACCGACCCGGTCGAACCGACCCGGTCGAACCGACCCGGTCGAACCGACCCGGTCGAACCGACCCGGTCGAACCGACCCGGTCGAACCGACCCGCAACAGAGTGCTTAGCATCGGAGTAGACGCGTGGAAGGTTCTTGTTTTTGCCAGACTTTGCTTCGTATGGCGTTTGTTCTTGTTGCTGCTTCTTGGCCATTTTTGTTACTTACTTACTTACTTCATTTCGTTGCTTTTCAGCCGACGATGACTTCATAATAAGCGACGAAGAGCTGGACCTGGAAAACATGTCGTCGGAAGGCGAGGGGGGTCACGGAGGTCGACGGGGAAAGGACGAAGACAGCGATTTCGTTTTGGACGAAGAAGATTCGGGGAGCGACTGGGAGTCAAACAGCCGCAAAACTAAGGCCAAGGTCTGTATTTTGTCGTCATTGCATCAAATTAGATGAATAGCTTCTATAGTGCCGTTATAATAAATCACTGGAATTTGGTTTAGTTGGTCACTTGAAGTTGATCAGAATTTTGTCTGATCATTCACGGGTCTAATTACAGGAAATAGTTTATTATTATTATTATTATTATTATTATTATTATGCAAAATTGGATAAATTAAGAAGTATTAGCTTTTGTAAAGGGTTCATCCATATAGTACGTATGCAAAAAAGGCATGTTTTCAAACCCCCCTTCCCTGTTGCACATAGAGTATGTAGGAAAAATCCAAAATCTGAACCCCCGCCCGTGCGTACGTACTATATGGATGGACCCTAAGAGGAACTAGGCAGCGACGGGCATGGTGGGGAGAACAGATCGGAAGGAAAGCAGAGCTATGAATTCCTAGAAAAGTTAAGAGAAGGAATGCAAGTAGGCAATAACTTTGAGCTTCTGAGGATAACCGCAGACCGAACAAAACGGAAGTCCATGGCCGCTGACACAACAGATCAAAGCACCCAAAGAAGAAGGAGGAGGAGGAGAAGGAGGAGGAGGAGGAATAGAAGCAGAAGAACGTAAGAAGTTTTGAGTTTTTTTGAAATGGTGGGTGTCAGTCCAACGTCATGTACAGCATACAGGGTGGCGCAAAAGAAACCGGACTAGTCACATTTAGGTCTGGCATTTAATATAACATTGATGAACGGACTGTAAAATTTCGTGATTTTCTTAAAGCGTAATAAATTTCTGTCAAAGTCATGTTCAATATATGTCCTTCGTTTCCTGCGATAACCAATGATAATCACTTGCCAGACTGTCCAATATTCCGGTTGATAGTGTCCTGGCTGATTTCGTCCCAGCATGGTGTTGGAACTTTTTCAAATGCAGTGTTTATTCTAGACCCTTTTTGGGGGTTTCCCCCCCCCCAAATGAAAAAATTCACCTTCAAAATTTTTTATATGTTGCATGGGGAGATGGAAATTTCCCCCCCCCTCAAAGTGGGGTGACGGGGATTTTATTTTTTGGAGAGGGGAAAAATAACGAAGATTGTCGCAGAGCATTTAAGAAGGGAAAACGGGCAGATGACCTTTTTTCTGCTCGTCAAGATTTTTGAGACGTCAAACCTTGTCCCCCATAAACATTTCAAAATCCCTCCCAATGTCAAGGTGGCTAGAATAAACACTGTTTCAAATGCATCTTTTATTGATTGAATGCAATCGCACAGTAGCTTCGAAGGTCGCGTTTTTTCTTCTTCCTCCCCCCCCAGCACGGGAAAGGCGGGCGGAGTTCTTCGGCGAAGGGCAGAGGCACTCGCGGAAAACGAAAGCGAACGCACGACTCGGACTCGTTTTCGGACGAGGATTCCGACGGATACGTCCCTCGGCCGAGCAAGAGGAGGGCGGCGGTGGCGGCGACATCCCGGATGAAGGCGTCGAAGGTCAGCGACGACGACGACGAAGAAGAGGAAGAAGACTACTCGGATAATTCCGAAGAGGAGACGAAGAGGAAACCGGCGCGCAGGAAAGGGAGAAGCGCCGCCAATGAGCCGCGGAAAAGGAGAACAAATCGCCGTGTCAGCGAAGACGAAACGAAGATGACGACGCTCGTAAATCGGGGTCCAGCGGCGAAGAAATGGACATTGACGAGAAAAGAACTCGGAAGAAGAAGCCGTGTCAATACGGCAAAGAGTGCTACACAGGTATTGTTAAGTGGTGGTGTGTTTTAGTGATGTGGTGGTGGTGGTGGTGATGATGATGATGATGATGGTGGTGATGATGATGGTGATGATGATGATGATGATGCATTTTCTCTATCCCAATGTCATTTGTTACATTCTCTTGATCTTTTTTTAATCTGTGAGTAGTTTTTAGACGTTGGTTTTGAGTTGTTTTTTTTCGAATCAGGAAAAATCCAAAACACTTTGAGGAATTCTCGCACCCAAAGAACGAAGGCAGCAAGGGTAACGGCAGTGACTCGGATGAGAAGAAGGGGACCGGGGGAGCCAGGCAGAAGCGAGCAGCGGCGCTCAGACAGCAAGGTCAGTTGTACGGCGGCGTAAAGTATTTAAGTATTTTCTCTTGTTGGTGTAATGTAGCACGGTATTTGTGTAGCACCTCTTCTGAACAATGTTAACTTTTAGTTCAATTTCATTTGAAAATATCTCTTTGAATTCACGTTTAAAAACCATTTGTATTTCAGAAAAGTTGGCAGCCATGCATAATGACGACAGCGGAGAAGAAGAAGAAGAAGAAGATGACGAAGTCCAAGGTGACGAGGAAGACGAAGGCCCGAGGAAAAACTCTCAGGTGGACGACGACTCCGTGAACGGCGACGGGGACGCCGGGAAAGGAAGCGATTCGGATTTTGATCCAGACAGCGAAGAGAGTCCGGGCCACGCAAGAAAAGCGAAACCTGCTCTGTCTAGTAAACAAAGGCAAAAGACAGCGGTCTAATGGTTGGCGCCGTCGTCCGCCGCAGACTTTCTCGGTCGGAAGTTTTTTGAATCGATTCTGTCGGACTGAACAGCAAAATGCCGAAACTTTTGATGCGTACGTGGACTATTTTGGCGCAGTTTTAGCGCGGAAGAATAATGCGGCGAACGGCCGCGAAACTGATTTGCACGTGGTCGGGTTTTCGCGACTCGCGCGACGCTCCGTTTACTGTGCCGGCGTCGCGTTTTTGGTTCTTTTGCGTCGGCGCTGTGACATTTCTGCCGAAGATTACTGACTGAATTCGCAGACGATGCGGTTTATTGTTTGCGCGTGCTTGTATACCTTCCGCGCGTGTCAGCATTTTGATTTTCAGTGGTTGTTGTCTCTTATGATTGATTTTGTCTGAGATTTGGTGCCATTTGTTGACTATTATATCTTTTCCAGGTGTTACTGATATAGACTGATAGATATCGAGCAATTTTTTTGTTTGTTATCTTAATAATTTCATATCTTCGTAAGTGATCCCATTTCTGTTGCCTTTAGTTCTGAAATCGAATCTCCTACTTAAAGAATTTAAATATGGGAGGCATGTGTGTTTGTGTGTGTGTTTATATATATATATATATATATATATATATATATATATATATCAATATATATATATATATATATATATATATATATATATAT
The DNA here is from genome assembly GCA_018105865.1 of Metaphire vulgaris. Taxonomy (NCBI): domain Eukaryota; kingdom Metazoa; phylum Annelida; class Clitellata; order Crassiclitellata; family Megascolecidae; genus Metaphire; species Metaphire vulgaris. The sequence goes on from CM030838.1 coordinate 2,100,106, forward strand.
ATATATCATAACTAATAATTTGATATGATTATGTAATAGTGTCTTTGAAATGCTTGTATTTCTGCATTGGTTTTTTTAATGGTAAATTTGTAAAGCATGGTTAAGGCTGTCGTATACTGTTTTGGTCAATGAATGTCGGCTTATTAATATTATGAGTAGATTTTGAATGATCTATGTTTGTACGTTGAATTGATTGAATTAAGGTATGAGTATGCTTATTGTAGCTGAGTAGTTGGCCTACTTATTCATACTGCTGCATTGTGGGCCATTTGGGCGGTTCGAGATTTTCTTGAACTGGGTTGTTAACTTGTTTTCAGGCACTGTTATAACGAATTATAATAAAAACTTAATTAATTTTTTGTAATTGGCATTACTGTCATAAAATAATAATTATAATCACACACTTCTGTAGCACTTTTTCTAATGCTGAAAATAAGTGCAACATTTATGGCAAGATAGTCTGATTCTTAATTAAGGGCAGAAATTTAAGAAGACTATATTATAGTGGTCCATATATTGGTTGTTACCGTATTTTTAGTGGTAATACCAAATGTATTGTAATTGATAATTGTTCTCCAAACTGTTCTTCTAGCCTTTGTTTACCCAACCTTGTCTCAATATAATTATGGTTTGGTTTAAATTCATATTGCAGCGATGTAATAATATTTAACCGATGACTTCTGAGTTTTTTTCCTCTGTGCGCTTGGCGTTTCCAGAGATCGGTCATTTCTTGTTTTGTCAAGTGTGGCAGCATGCATTGTACTGTACAGTAGTTGGCTTGCACTGTTAGAAGTGCGGCGTCGAACAGAATTCTATTTTAGACAGTTATGTTTGTGATATTGAAGATTTTCTGCCAAGCTTATGCTTTGTAGCAGCTTAGCGGTTTTAAGCTTTTTGCTTTAGTTTTTGAAATTCTGAGAGACAGTTTACCAATTGGAGATTTCCCTCAGTAGCTGGGGCGGGGGTCCGCTATTTCATGGGGGAGGTGGTAAGATGCTGTTCTTGTACATGTGAGTTTCTATAGTTACAAAGGCAGTAACATTTAGCTATTGATTGATATTTGTTCTTTATATTTACTGTACATATTCGTAGCTGATAGACACTGGCATAGACTTGGGTGAAAAAGTGGAAGGCTCCAGCCCATATGCCTTCCCTATGATAGCCTCTCAAAAAGTGGGAGGGGGAGGATTCGAGCAGCAACACACCGAGACGAAAGATTTTAGTGATTCAGTGCATCAACTCTGACGAAAATGTGGAACGATGGAACCAGTAAAGGGAGAAATCGGAGGGTCGCAGAGGATGAAAGTGATAGAGGGAAAAGGGATGAAGTGAAGTTGAACAGGAGGATGGTTGGAGAGGTAATGGAAAATAAAAGGAGAGGTGGCAGTATTTAGGATTAGCCAGGGTTGGAGTTGACGGGTGGGGAGTTGAAAATCCCATATTGGGTACTGTACATGCAGTTTCTGTCATTGAATTTCAGTCCTCAACCCACCCCCCCTCAGAGAGCTCAAATTTCACAACTCCAACACTGGAATTAGGCTGTTTGGGGGCCCGGGGGCATCTTTGTAGGGGCCCCAAAGTTTTCGGGCTGACGAGCAAAAAAAAAAAAAAAAAAAAGGTGTCAGCACGTTCATTTTTATTGTTGAAAATGCGTAACATTCACACAGGGTGGGAGGGGGACAAATTTTACGCCACTGTTGGACACTAGAATGTTCAGTGTAGTTGCTACAGTGCTGAAAATGCGTGACATTCACACAGGGTGGGAGGGGATAATTTTTAATTGCTTCATTATTCTGAATAAGTCGGTTAAATAAGTTGACAGCAGCATTAACTTTCACCCTTGCTATTGCATAAAGCAGTTTCCATGCAATATAAAAAGCATTTGGCCATCTGGCGAACGTTAGTTGAAAAGAATCTTCTGAGTTTTGAGTAAATGGCAGAACAAAAGTTCTTATTCAATTCGAATGAAAATAAGGTAAATATATTATGGAGAATTATTCATATTTTGCCAAATAAGATGAACGGAAAAAAGAAATATTGAAATTTCTTTAAAATTATCTTTAAACTTTTGCCTGGAACATACCTTTGTTACGCGTCTTAAAATCTTATGAATATGGCAAAATCGCTTAACCGTTTGGTTGAAGAAAAGCACCGTTCTAATAGAGATTCCCTATTGTTAGTGGAGTTTCACAGCAAAATGGTCGGAATACGCTTTTCTTGCGTTTTTGTGAAATAAGATTAATTTTAAAAAGTATTATAGGCCAGGATTTCCCAAATTGTTTGGAGATGTGCGACTCACTTCAGCGGCTTTGCGACATGCCGCGACCCTGCAAGCTTATTGTGAACTAAAATTGGATAAAACATTAATCATTTTAATATAAACAGTGTATGCATACATATAAATTTCTTAAAACCTAAGCCTACTTACAGCGTTCAAGGCTTTGACATTGTTCTTGTGACATTGTGGTGCTTGTGACTTTGTGGTATTGGTTAGAAAATGACACTGTTGAATCTAATTTCGCGCTATCCCGTGACCCACTAGTGACTAGACTTAGCCCTGCGACCCACTTTTGGGTCGTCGCGACCCACACGTTGGGAAACACTGGCATAAAGTGTACCAGTGGGTTGGGGATCTGTAAACAGTGGCCAGGAATTTCTCCCCATACCGGAGATAGCACACCGAGCGTGCAATGTAACTAGGGGCTTGTAACCCCTCCCCACATTTAGTGCATTCACGTTCAGTGTTTATTCTAGCCACCTTGACATTGGGAGGATTTTGAAACGTTTGGGGGGGACAGGGTTTGACGTCTCAAAAATCTTGACGAACAAAAAAAGTTCATCTTCCTATCAGAATGTGGTGACGAACAGAAAAAAGGTAATCTGCCCGTTTCCCTTCTTAAACAAACAATCCTATATATTTTCCTCTCCAAAAATTAAAACGTTGTCGCCACACTTTGGGGGGGAATTTTCATCTCCCCATGCAACATATACAAAATTTGTGGGGGGATTTTTTATGTTGGGGAAATCCCCCAAAAGGGCCTAGAATAAACACTGATTCACGTTTGTCCAAGTGCTTCCTTCCCTCCACTGTACTTACCCTTGACACCTTCGCATTGACAAATAATTCGGGCGCATCACGTCGCATTGTACTATTGCGTTTATTGTGATTGTATTGTGACTGCATCTACTATCAGCTTCGCTACTAACAGGTCAGAACACAGCGAAACTGGAACTTCGTGAAGACCTTATTAATCCCCAATCCGTACTGTTGAATATAGGGGGTCTCTAAGGTGCAAGATCTTAGTAACCAGGATCAGAAGTGAACCTGTAACTATTTCCACGCCGCAAGTGTATCTTGGATAATAATTAATCCATAAAAATAAAATTTCAATAATAACTTCGTTATTATTATTATTATTATTATTATTATTATTATTATTATTATTATTATTATTATTATTATTATTATTATAGGTGGTAATTGCAATAATATATAAAGATACATCAAATCCAAGCACTTATTGTCCGGTAGTGCTCTAACGGTACTTTTGCCGATTTGCAATTAAGCAGGTAAATGTCTGCTAACATTCTACAATCCCATTAGGCTATTCTTGAACGTTGGCCTATTTCAATTGCAGGCAAAAGAAGCGGATATATTATGATTAGAATTCTCAGCCATGACCGTAAAATCCTTATCGAACACAATGCTGCATTATTGTCGTTTAGCCAATTGAAATAAAACAACTATTCTGGTCATGCGCAAAACATTTAGATAATGACACGCGACAAAGCCGTCTGCGCTGTCATGCATCGCCTGCTGTCAGTCTACGTATGCCTAAAGGTGATTGACAGCCTAACAGGTGGGCACATATGTGGAAGAAGAAACGATTTATATAGACTGCGACGGTGTGGGCTGCATCATCAAGCATTACAAGACAAAACTGGAAAGGCGTCGAGGTGTCCAATGGTCGTGCTGTCTTGCACCGAGTGTCATGCTCGTGTGGTGTCACTGAGTGTCATGCTCGTGTGGTGTCACCGAGTGTCATGCTCGTGCGGTGTATTCATGGACTCGGTTTATACCCTAAAAGACTTGTCTGTTTGGTTCCGATTTTTGTATAATTTCTCTGATATAATTATGATTTAATAGAAGTTTATTGACGGACATTTAGTAGCCTAAGGAAGACTTTTATTTGAGGATCTCTTGGTTTTAATTTCGATGCCGAGGAACTTTCTCTATCGACGCGCGAGGCGTAGGAAGACGGTCGTCTGCTCCGGCGATTCGAGAACTTCACAGCGAGAGAAGCGGAGAGAAAACTGCTCGTCAGAAAACGATCGTCGACTGAATGCGCAATGTCAGGAGGGAAACTGGAAACCACTAGGCCTTCAGGAGGTGACGGAGGTCACCGCAATGACAGAGAGGTTGACGATTTACTCACTCGGACCACTCGCCTTCGTTTCAAAAGAGTGCGGCTTGATTATGACTATGACGAGGACGATAAAAACAACGACGACGACGACGACGACGACGACGATGATGATGATGATGATGATGATGATGATGATGATGATGATGATGATGATGATGATGATGAAGTATCTAAAAGCAGTCCCTTTAGCCCGGACACGGCATCATGGGTGGAGGAAACCGATACGGACGCTTCGGTTCGAAGTAGGCATAGGTCTACAGGACGCCCGTTGAATTTTCACACCAACTGCCACTCGAGTAGAGAGACAGAGACAGAGGAAGCGGTGCGGTTTACTCTTCACGACTGTGAAAACCCAACCCCTCTGCAAACCCAGTTTCCAGCTGTCCTCAAGACGGAAGAGCAGATCTTCTGGAACGCAAATTCCGTGGACAGAGCACTTTCACCCGTTGCAGCTGACGGTCAACTGAACGGTCACCATCATTCGACCGGAGTCGGGGCAGAGGGAGCCTCCCCTCCGTGGGACCATCACACCCGCAGAGGCACACCGGAACCGTCAACGTCTCTTCCAGTCCCGGGAGGAGAAGCGGAATTTTGCAAAGGGGATCACGGGTGGGATGTGATACAACAGCGTTCCACAGCCTTCACTGCGCACGGCCAGAAGACTCCACAAGAACCCGAAGCGAACGCCGTAACTGATTGGCGCCGTTCCTCCGCCGTTGAACCGATTTCCACGGCGTTGTTTCCCTCTCCCATCTCTTTCCCCTCTCCGTTTTTGTTTCTCCGATGTTTCCCTTCTCAGACCAGACCGTCGCAGTTCCTAGGGCTGACGGAGGGACTGAAACACACGCCGCCGCCGCCGCCCTATTATCGCCCGGACAACAACAATACCTTGGCATCCGAACCATCTGCAAAGCTTCCGCTACGTCCAAACTCAATGCAACTTCACAAGAATCAGCATCATCAGCCGTCGATACAGTCAGAATGTTTCGATCACCTCTGCTATTCCAAACCACCGAGTTACACAAAGACACCAGCATCTTAGTCGTCGATTCGAGGAGAACTTGTTCCATGCTGTGATCGACGGCGGCGGCGGACAGGAAAGCGACGACGACTGTGATCCGTCGTCGTTTAATAAGATGGAAAACGGCGTCGTTGACGCTGGAGAAGTCATCGGCCTCCGATCAGTGACGCCTACCTCCCACTGCCCACCTGGCCGCAACCCGGATATCACCGCCTCCTCTGCACGCGTCGTCGGTCTGGGCAGCGCCCGAGAGATCATCTTCGGTGTAACAAGTCACGTGATCCCCACGGCGGCGACGACGACGACGACGGCGCTTACTGGAGGGTCGACGACAGTGACGTCACAGCGGAAGTCGTCGAAGCATCGAGGCGGCGGAGGGAAAGACTCGTCGGGGGGGATCGTCTGGGAGACTTCGTCTGTCGGTTGTGTCGTCGGAGATTCGAGGATGCCTTCTGTCTGGCCGGACATCTCTGCACGAAGATGGAACAGAAGGAATACCAGTGCACCATGTGCCCCAAGGTCTTCAACTCCCCCGCCAATCTCGCCTCCCACGGCCGCTGGCACCGGCCCATCGTCCCGGCTGCGACGACCGGGATCACAGGCCGACCGACGGCCAACGCAAAGGCAAGGCCAGGCTCCGGTCGAAGGAACAACGCGTCATGACTTCAGGTCACATAAGATTCGACCGTATACGTTACGTCCCCGGAAAAAATACGCGTATCGTATACAGTGAAACCCGCTTAATTGCATAGGTGCCGTGCAATCCATGCTTATGCGATTAACTGGGCTATGCGAATAGATATTATTAATTGTACGCACAAAACACTGGTTCGGGTTTTTATGATGTTATGCGATTATGCGAGTTATGCAATTAAGCGGTATGCGATTAAGTGGGGTCCACTGTATACGTATGTTATATCCAAATATAATACACGCATATTTATACGTAAAATACGCTGGCAGTGGCGTCGAGCTTATACGTACTTCTATTGTTACAGAGCAGACATGTCATGGGTCCATTTTTTAGGACCCACTCCAACCCAACCCAACATGATTAAAACCCAACCCACGAAAGCAATAGGATTACTTGACTAGCCCGATCCAACCCACCGTAATATATTACAATTTCTTAAACCATGACTTATTTTTTGACCCAACCCAACTCACATAAACATGGAGATGTTTGACCCAACCCAATCCAACCCAACCCATGGGTGGACCCAGCCAATGCCCATGTCTGGTATAGAGCCTTTGGCCGGTGAAAGGTGACCACCACTTGCTGGTGGATAATCCTGATATTTGCTGGTGGATAATAATAATAATAATAATTTTAATAATAATAATAATAATAATAATAATAATAATAATAATAATAATAATAATAATAATAATAATAATATAATAATAATAATAAGAACAAGAAGAAGAAAAAGAAGAAAAAAAGAAGCTTAACTTAACAATAATAATAATAATAATAATAATAATAATAATAATAATAATAATAATAATAATAATAATAATAATAATAATAATAATAATAATAATAATAATTCACTTCATATCGATGATCATTTTGTTTTTCTTGTAATTTACTGTTCTGTTTTAGATTTCCTATTTTTGGAGCAACAGCAAGAGTTTGTTGCTGATTTCCTATTTTTTCTGTTTATCGGCTCGAGGTGTCTCTATGACAAGTGAATGGCAGTCGAATTACAAAGCAACACAGTGGCTTACTCAGGGCCCGGGGCCTGTTGAGTGGATGCCCTGGAGAAGTTTTCCTTGGAAGCTGTGTGCATGTGTGACCACACAATTGTCTAAACAGGGACATTTTTACACTCCCTGACACCCCAAACACCCCCCATTTGAGATCGACACCCCAAAATTTCATAACCTAACAAGTAACAATGGTATGTACCCTAATTAGCCCCTGAACAACCCCCTTCAATATTTTACAGACACCCCCCCCCAATTCACAATCCTAGAAATAACCCTGGTCGTAAAGCTAGCGCACAAAAGAAAAAAAATTAAGCGCACACATTTTTCAGAAATTTTTCATTGCTTTCGTACACGTAGGCCTACTTACTGATAAAGATGGTGGCATGGTGCCGTAATATTTTTCGCTTTCTTGAGAACTTGAAATGGGTGCACACAATTAACAACGTCTAACTATGGCAAAAGATGACTTTCCGTGCATATATGCTCAAAACATTACCCCTGTTCATCTCATCCTTCACTTAGAGCTCATCAAATGGGATATAATCAAGCATCTCTTAGGGCGCTGCGTCCTCGACGCGCACAGAAGTTGACTTTGCATGTAAAATTTTGCATAGATCTACCAGAAATTTTATGCGCACACAGGCTACAAGAAATATTGGAGGGAACATTGCATGGGCTCCCCTTTAAGGGAACGCCACAAAAACTCTGTGATCTTGCTCTCTACTCAGCCTAGACAGATGAGAAGAAACTGAGAAAACTGAATTTGAGCACATCATCGATTCATCACAGACCAGTTCGTATCAGTAAAAGCCAGAAAAGTGCATTTGTAATTTTAATCTTGTGTCAAAAATGCCACGATTTTTTATTTTTATTTGCTTGGTGATTTTTTGACACAGCTAACCTGGTGATTTAATTTTCTAACTTCTGAACCCTAACCATAGAAGTTAACGCGCTGACGACTTTTTTTTTTTTTTTGCCTCAGGGTAAAAAATGAGGCGATGCTTTTTTTTTTTTTTTTTTTTTTTGCTCGCCAGGGTAAAAAAATATTTTTTTTTTTTTGCCTCAGGTAGGCTACGCCACTGCCCTGACATGGGCGTACGTCCCCGCAAAGCAGCTGTATAGCACAGGCAGAGGAATATTATATAGAACTCGTCGACAACGTCAACGCTAACAAATAAGGATAATACACGGGAAAAATTGAGTCGACTTGGGATAATATCACGTGATATAAAATAACCATTGAGAAATGGCCAGGAGTCATTTCTAAGCGAACCTACATCTTGAAGAGGAACGCATGAGTCATAACCAAATAAGAAATAGCACATTTCACAGCCTGAAACAAGTTATAAGCTTACTCTTCATGGCGTTTATATGTCTATGTTAATACTTGCCATAATATTACCAATAACAAACATACAATGACATATATATATATATATATATATATATATATATATATATATATATATATATAATATATAATGAAATACTGAGGGCATAAAACAATATATATATATATATATATGTGTGTGTGTGTGTGTGTGTGTGTGTGTGTGTGTGTGTGTGTGTGTGTGTGTGTGTGTGTAACTTATAACAGCTCTTCTTGATTAAACGCCTACACTTATGATATATATATATATATATATATATATATATATATATATATATATATAATACAGTCGATAGTCGCTTACATTCCTTTCATTTCTTTGTATTCTTGACGATTCGCATATCTATGTTTGCGATTATGCAAGGAATGTTGCACTCATGCATTCGTGTCTATAATGTCGTCTTCGTTTCGTTCTCTGACGATGACATCATCGTCGACGTCACTTCGTCTTCAGCGGAAAAGGAAAACCCGGAAACGGAAGCGGTCCCGGTCTTCCGTCCGTCGCGACCAGCAGCGGCGGCGGCACTGGAAGCCGACCGCGGCGGACCACCGGATTGGGATCGACAGCGAAACCTCCGCTGTCGACGGAGGTAGCACCCGTCGGCGAACATGTCCCCCGAGTCGGGATGCAGCGCCCAGCAGCTGCCCCTCGCCGCCCCCATCGTCTCGGTCTCGGCACCACCGTCCCCGACCGCAGGACGTCGAGGCACCCGGACGAAGCAGTCGTTGAACGAGAGGCAGTGACGGACGGAGTTCTGCCATCGTCGGCGGTTGACCTGGTGGCGATAATAGGGGAAAGTCTTGGCGATCGCGTCGTAGATTTCGCTCAGCGTACACCTCCGATGCGGCGACTGTCCGATGACCATTGCGATCAGGGAGATGTACGACAGGGGCGGCTTCTTGGGGTTGACCGTCTCCCCCGGTGGCAGGAAGAAGCGGGGCCCTGAGGGTGGTGACTCCTGCAGGACGCCGCCATCAACAGCAGCAGCAGCAACATCCGGAAAGGTCCAGCTAAGTTCGCCGCAGTTCCGGTTTAGACCGAAGTCGTCGAGGTCGACGCGTCTGTTGTAGTGCAGGAATGCGGACCGCCGATTGAGTGCGGACGCCGCCGCCGCGGATTGTCTGCGTTGGATGGACGGGTCCTCAGAGATGGAATCCAGGATCGTCGACGTGTTTCCTTCCGGCGCAGCGCGTCCTGCCACCGGATCTGAACTGGACCCCATCATCGTCATCATCATCATCATCGACCCCACGTGACCAGGGTGTGGCCCGCTTCTCCAGTTGAACGGTTGTCTCGACAGAAGTTCGTTTGGTCTCGCTGCTATCGAACGCACGTCGAAATACGGATCGCCCCCCACCAACGTATCCGGCGCCCCTAGACTAAGGTGCGGCGGTCTGAGTTCGGACGACGAGCAGGCACCCGATGGAGCGACTCTGTAGTGCCAAGGAATGTACCCGGGAAACATCTTAACGAAATTCTTTTAGATTTTGACATACAATTGTCAAGCGACATTAATTTCTGCGACTTGCGTTATGCTTTCGATCGAGTTTATTTATTAAATAAGCGATTAAAAAATAATCTCGAATATATTTTCGATTAAAACGCACATTTGGCGCCAAACCAATTCGAACCAGTGACCCATTCCGGCGATAGAAAGGTCCTCGCCAATGAATTGGAATTTTTACCGTGCTCCAACAGTCGCTCCGCCCCCGTAGACCTTCATTGGCCTTAGTTTGAGGCAGAGGTTCGTAAGAGGCGGGGCTTCGTGGCCTTGTCGAAGTCAAAAGCTCAGGGCCACGCCCCTTTTTCACGCATCGCTGGTTATTAACGCTTCGTCAATTTCTATCGTCAACGGTGAAATTTGTAATTTGAAGCGACACATTCCATGCATACTATAAATACACTGGATATGCCTAAATAAATGTATCGCTGAGGCAGATTAGGCCGTATCTAGGTCTGATTAAAATCAGTGGCGCAGCGAGGCAAAGTGCCGCCGGGGGGGCGAAAAATAAAAGTGCCGCCTATCGAGGCGAGAAGCACAACTCCCGATAAATCTAGAATCTTGACAAGCAAAAAAATGTCGCCTTGTATGTCCGCCTATATAAAAAAAACCTGCAAATGCCCCCCTCCATAGGGCAAGTGCCGCCTGGGGCGGTTCACTCCCCCCACTGCCCCTCGCAACGCCACTGATTGAAATGATTAGCCTACTAGCAATAAATTTCAAAATTCAAGGTTGTTATAATTATATTAGGCCTAGAGTTAGTTTATAGGTTGGAATTATATATAGGTTATATATATATATATATATATATATATATATATATATATATATATATATATATATATATATATATATATATAGGGGCCTAACAGTGTTTCCCAAACATTTTGGAAACGCGGCCCACTTCAGCGGTTTTTAACGTTTCGCGACCCTAATCATAGCATGTAATATTTTTTAAAATGCATCAGGCCATCTGGCAAAAGTTAGTTGAAAAGAATCTTCTAAGTTTTAAAAAAAATGACAAAACAAAAGCTCTGATTCACTTTAGATGAAAATATAGCAAGTATATTAGGGAAAATTTTTCATATTTTTGCCAAATAAGACAAAAGGAGAGAAACAGATATTGAAATGTCTTTAAACTTATCTTTTTAAAATTTTGCCAGAAACATACCTTTTTTACGCGTCCGAAAAATCCTATGAGTACGTCAAAATCGCTTATCCGATATATATAGCGTTTTATAACAATTTTATTATTACGAGAGATTCCTATTAGGGCAAAATGGTCGCAATACTGTATATATACGCTTTACTCGCGTTATTGAAAAATAAGGTTAATTTTAAGAATAATACTACAGGTCTATAGTCTCCCAAACGTTTTGGAATTGCGACCCAGTTCAGCGGCTTTGTGACATGACGCGACCCTGCTAACTTATTGTCAACTAAAATTGAATACAGCACTAACCATTTTAATATATAAGGCATATAATTATGAAGGATAGCAGGGATATAAATTTCTTGAAACCTAAGCCTACTTGCAATTTTCAATGCCTATAATTTCAAACTCAGTCAAGAAACACACTGCATATATACTTAATGGCTTCAAAAAATATATAATTATTGCAAAAGCCTATGCTTATAACTTAGTCCTATAACCTAGTGTACATGCACGGGATATACGATGTTTCACGTTGACCATTGAAATTCATATATAACTATATATATATATATATATATATATATATATATATATATATATATATATATATATATATATATATATATATGCTGTGATATAATACATACTGTGTCTATGCATATATACTGTATATATACATATATATATATATATATATATATACAAGCAGTGGCGTAGCCAGGATTTCCGGAAGGGGGTTTGGTTTCGATCGTGACCAAAAAGTTTGTTGCAAGGAAATCCTTTCAGTTTTCTATGGCACTTAGAAACTTTTTCGGTCGGTCAGTCGGCAGCCAGCCAAGGGGGCTTTTGACCCCAAAATCGCGTACGAAAATGAAAAATGTATGGAAAAGCATGTAACATTTTTTCGTCGTCAGCTAAAGGGGGTTTAACATATATATAATATATATATATATATATATATACAAGATATACAGGATACAATTCCATACACACCCTTTGACATTGCTTTAATGAAACCTATACTTATAAAAAAACGCACCAGTAGCGCATGGGCCAGTGGAATTGCACATTGAACATTCGGTTTTTTTAAACCAAAGAAATTCGGACTATTGCCTACAATAAGCCATGCACCAAAAAGGGGCGTAGCGACGGGGGTATATCGGTATTTATACCCCCAAAATCAGTCTACCTTAAAGTTTTCTATGTGATTATATGTAGTTTATATGATTTATAGTTAAGGTTGAACCCCCCACCAAAAAACATTTGCATACCCTCCCAAATCAAATTCCTGGCAACGTACCTGTCACGAAATCGCATCACTTACTCAAATTTAAGTCAACTGAGAAACTTGGCTGCAAGTTTATTCGAACGGCGTCTACATGGGCGTCCGGAGGGGGGTGCAAGGGGATACAATTGCACCCCCTGGAAAATTGTGGAGTCATGAAAAAAGTAAAAATGCTTGTTTCTTTCATCACAAAACCTTGCTTTTACACCCCTGGAAAATGTTTTCATTTCTTTCGCCACAAGACCTTGTTTTGCCCCTTTGGAAACATTTCTGCGGACGCCCATGGGCGTCTATACCCTTATTTACGTTCGAAGTGTCCTCTACTGTGGTTTGCATAGGCCTCCTAAGTTAACAGTCGACGTCACGCTGTTGAAATGCCCCTTCAGAATGGCCACGTGATCACGGTCTTCATTCGTTGGGTCAGTATTCATTGTTCGCGTTCTTCAAGGTCAGCAATGCACGTGTTGTAGGCCTAGGTTCGTTCTTGGAATAGAATTCTCCAGACACTTCGTCGGTAAACGCCATTTCTAATGGCGTCATATACACGTCGCCGTTTTTATGCGAACAGGAACGCATTTTGTTCCGCTAGTAGACAATTGCTCGAAATAATTCCTCCCCCACCCCCACCCCAATTATCATGAAGTTATAAGTTATTTGCCTAACCAGTAGCCACAAACAGGACTGCGAGCTGGACGCTCAGGGGCGTAAACCTGGCGTCAACATTGAGGGATAGAATAATTTAAAAAGTTGCCCCCAGAAATATGGGATCCCCATTTTGGGGGATATTGCTTATTATGGTGGGGACTTAAAATCGTCCATGAAATACGTCTTGACAACAAAAAAGGTCATCCTGATATTTTTATATTTTCCCTCCCAAATGCCATGACAAGCAAAAAGGTCATCCGAAATGAAAATGTGGATTTGGCCCATCAACATCATAGGGTAGGATAGAATTTTTTTACCATATAGGCCAAAACATTGAGGGGATAATTGCCTCTGTAGCCAACTAATTATTCGGGACGTCCCCGCCGTCCCCGTGTTTTACGCCCATGTGGACGCTGAATAAAGACCTCTAGAATCGCATCCAAGCTTTCGAAATGGCGGGATATCGAAAAATCTTACTTGTATATACAGTGGACACAAAAAACGAACAATGGAAAGCATTTTTAAGAAGGCGGGTAAAGAAACTGCAGCTCATCCCAAGTATTAAGACTATAGAAAATTAATGCACGACGGACATACAATGCACAGTAAAGATAACAAGAGAGAGAGAGAGAGAGAGAGAGAGAGAGAGAGAGAGAGAGAGAGAGAGAGAGAGAGAGAGAGAGAGAGAGAGAGAGGAGTGTGCCTATAGAACCAGAGACAAAGGGCGACCAAGTAGATTCAAGACTTAGAAGTATATTGGTTAAACGAAGACATCAATATGGCGCAAAAGTGGTATAGGAGACAGAGGAGTGCATGCGGAAGAAGGACCTTCGTCAAGCCCCCTACCCGTCACCGATGGATGACACCCGATGATGATGATGATGATGATGATGATGACGATGATGATGATGATGATGATGATGGTGATGAGCATGGATCCTAAAAAATTATTTTATATAATCGTCATTGTCATTTTCATCGTCATCATCATATTCGTCGTCGTCCTCAATATCATCACCACCACCGTCATCACCACCACCGCCTTTCTTCGCACTCAACATGCAGCCAGACAATCGGGCGCACAATAAATTCCCCTCCGTCGACGGGACTTGTATAGAACGCGTAGCCGCCCTTTCGGTCGTTAAAGAATTTTTGAAGTTCATTTAATCTCTTCTCTTTCGACGCCCATCGATGCCCTCCGGTCGAGGGTTCGCCTTACAAGTCCTAAGAGCATCTATGGGGTGGGTTGGGTGGGTGAGGGGGGTCATTTTGCATTTCTCGACCTCCACGGAGACTGCCTGGACGGGAAGGCCTCCCCTTGGCCACCGTGCAGGGGCCCCGCAGCTGGGGCCGCTGAGTGCCTGCAGCTGCGCCCGAGAACTGCATCTCACGGCGTCCGAGCCGCCGTCTTCACGCTTCGATGAAGCAAAAGACCGGATGCATCGGACGCTTGTTGACAAGAGAGTTCTTCTTGGACGCTGCTTGCTCTCGTATCAAAGTCAGTCGCGTATACGATGGCGTTTCAACAACGTCTTTTGAACTTTAGCAACTGCCTGGCGTTTCAATTGCATACTCAACGCGCCAGCATCTGCCCTGTCTCTCTCTCTTTCTGTCCAAAGCAGGGTAAATAGGGCCTACCAACTAGCTAATTAATCAACTAGATCAACTATTCTATGCACTAGTCTCACAGGCATAGGCCTAAATGACTATCGCGGTCCCATATTTGCAGCTTCAATTTAGAATTTGCAACTTCAATTTACAACAAATATCGCTAAAATTCAAATGAAAATTCCAGTGCCTTTGAACCGAGTTTTGAAGACTAAAAAGAACAATTTTCAGAGATGTCCATATGTCCATTTTTCAATGAAGTGTTGTAACCCAAACCAAACAACTGGTTTCAGGTATAAACCATGACTTATTTTCTGGCCCACTGCCATTAATATGGAAAAGAGTGTCCCTCAAGCGGGTTAACCCAACCCAAAATCCGAGGGTGTCCTCAGCGGATGTAAAAATTGTGGGGTTTACACGTTAAACCCCCAATCGAGGTTAAATGTTTTGGTGTGGAAATTATAGCTCTCAATACTTTTTAAAAGTAAACTGAACACTGATTAAAATTACAGATGAAAGGAACACCCATCTCAGAGTGGAATGCATCTTAGCCACAGAACAGCACATGTGGATAACGTTGAAAACAGACAGCTGGAGAATCCATATTAAAATGGAGAGATAGGCCTACCTACTAAGCTTAGAAGTTCAATCGTTCAAAATGTTCACATTATCCTTTGAAACATCCTATTTGCTCAGAACATCTCAAATACAAATAACACTGAAGTAGGCTATAATTATAGGCCTACTGCACTGTACACGCCTATATACGCAGTTTTTCGCATAGAGATTACACCAAGTTCTAACGAATGTTCTGGAACTCTGCATGTATAGAGAATGGTGAAAAAGATCACAAGTAGTGTGTGGGGGGGGGGGTGGGAGAGAGAGAGAGAGAGAGAGAGAGAGAGAGAGGGTGGGGTAGGGATAGGGATGGGGTTGGCATTCCAGGTGATCGTCGTATTGGTTTTGGCAGATGTGCCCTTTGTTGTAACGAGATAAATTAAAAGCGATCGTTGTCTTTTGCCGGAGAAGAGAAGAACTCGAATATGTAATAATAGAACGGAAGCCATTACAGGCGCAACAATGCGTCATTTCGAGGCAGAGAAAGAAAACGAGTGACAGACTGGGTGACGAGGTCGAAGAAGGGGTCATGACCTTTTGCGTAACATCTCGCCACAACCCCAACCGCTATACACTGTCTCGACATACAGTGTAAGCAAAAACGCATATATATATATATACATACATTCTCGCAAGGATTTGCTGTAAGGGAATTGATCTTGGGGTCAAACTTTTCACGGAGACCATAAATTAGAGACACCGTGGTCCAGTCTCTTGCCCAAAGCGGTGCCGGATGTTGTTACTTCTTCTGAAATCGAAAAATCGGGTGAAACCAGGCGTGCAGCCGAATACAGCCGATCAAGGCTTTAAGAAAGAAAGCGGATTTAATTCTTCAAACCATGGCATTGGCGTAGCCAGGGTTCCGCCATCATAGGGGGTGCCAGGGACGTAGCCAGGAATTTGATTTGGGAGGGTATAAATATTTTGGGTGGGTATAAATCTTAACTATAAACCACATAAACCATATAAACCACATATAACCACATGTAAATCACATAAAAACTGTAAGTAAGGTAGACAGATTTGGGGGGTATATATATACCGATATACCCCCCCGTCAATACGCCCCTGGGGGTGCATCGACATTTTCAGCTGAAAAAGTCCGATGAGCAAAAAAGGGGCGTCGATAACGAGTTCTTCCCACATCCACGTATTATCTCCGATCATGCTACCCAGTGCTTTGTCCAGACTCCAGGACTTCGGGGGAGGGGGGAGGAATTGACTTGGATGGATGGGAAGAGAAACGGCTCAATGCAAAAAAATTGGTGTCACTGCTAAGTTTTGAAGGATTTTGAGGGTGGTTTGGAGGGAGGGTCAATCTCCCATCACAGGCCTGGATAAAACACTGATGCTACCTAGCGTCCTTCCCGCAAAAAACAACGGATTTGCTCAAATCCTGCGAATGGTCCCAACCGGAATAGAGGTCCGACCCCCCCCCCGCGCCCCTGTGGCTTCGCCAATGACTCCTGCATGGGCTTATAATAGGTTTTATGGGCAGGGATATTTTTACACCCCCTAACACCACCCCCACCCCCACCCCAATCTGAGACCGACACCCACCCCCCAAATCTGAGCCTGGGATGACCTTTTTTGCCCGAGAGATTTTTTCGTCATGGGCCCCAAAATATACCGACACCCTCTCAAATTGATAATCCTAGAAATAACCCTGCTAATGGGTCTCGTAGTCTGTCGGGTGGGAATTTAAAAGCACGTATCTGATATTTTTCGTATCTAACTATTGCCGCCATGTTAGGGCAGAAAGCAGAAGCGTAGCTATGGGGGGGCGAGGACCAGGGGCAGCCGCCCCAGGGCGCCGAGATGAGGGGCGCCAAAATCGGGTGTTGGGTTAGTGAAGCAAAAAAAGAAGCAAACAGAAAAAGGTTAAAGCGTCGTAATCACTCGACTGACTCGCAGTGAAATAAATAAGTGACGACCTTTTTTTGCTCTTCAAGATTTTTCGGAAGTTGAAGAGGGCGCCCGCTGTCAGTATGATTTTGCCCTCTCCCAGGGGCGCCGGATACCCTCGCTACGCCTCTGGTAGAAAGCGAAAACGATGACCTGATATTTGTGGCTAGATTCGCAAATTTGCAATAGCATCGATTTATACTTTTAAATGCTAGAACTAAAATGTATAGAAGTTCATAATTCTTTGTCCTCTTCCCTTTACAAGCATATAGGCTTACACTGAATATATACAGGGTCGGTTCCACGTTGGGGATGACTGGGGATGCATCCTCCACCGGAACACCAAAAAAATGGAAGATGATCGTCTAAACGGGATTAGCCTTGATGTATATCGATAAAGATATCATGGACATATCCATAGACAATTAATGTCATCGACAAAGTCGCTTCCAACGATAGAAAACTCGATTTTGCAATGTGACTTTGTACAACCAGACTAAAATTGCTTTTATAAATTGTCAATTCTGAACATTATATTTTATAAATCAAACCTACAGATTTCTTCTATAAACCGTTTGCATACAATTCCTTTGACAATTGGCGGGATCTTCCTAGAAATTCATTGCATCCCCCCACCAAGAGTTCTTGGAACCACCACTGAATATATATATATATATACAGTCAAATATATATATATGAAATATCATATATGTAATGATATATAATCTGAGATGCAGAAATTGCAGTCTTGTAAGATTAATTTAATTTCAGCCAAAGTGTGAAATAAATCATTGAAATTAAATTGAAATGACTGGTTATTTTAGCCATTGATTGCTGAAATAGTCATTTCGTGTAATCGCATATATATATATATATATATATATATATATATATATATATATATATATATAATCTAATTTGGATATCATTCAATCTGTAATTTGATATCATTCAGTGTATCAATGCAAGATATCATAAAGATATAAAGACATCCCATATGTTTTGCGGTGATGTAGCCCTTTGATATCTAAAGAAGTGACTAGAGAACACAATGACCTTGCATTGTGTCTCTTCTTAATGATGTGCCCCATCGTGATGTGCATTCTAACAGTTTGCTCGACCACGAGATCAAAAGACACCAAAACACAATCTTCCAGAAATCTTGAAGATTTTCCAATCACTCTAATGGCCATATACAAGACACCGCGGTATACGCTATACACCGCCGTTTCTTTCACGATACCGATGGTGGTAGTGATGATGATGATGATGACGACGATGACGACGACGACGACGACGACGACGACGATGATGATGATGATGATGATGATGATGATCCAGAACTTTCGTACGAGATTGTAAACAAAGGCAGTAGATTAGACGCGCATGCGCGCGTGTTTGACTAGCCTATATAGATTTCTCAGAGATGAAAGAATATTTCTTTTAGATTTATTTCTTCTTCTGAATGAAGGAAAGAAAGAAAGAACCCGATTTGTATGAAGTTCTTTTCAAGAAATCTGTATCAGGAAAAAAACATACGCAATAAAACGATTGGCGTGCTTTCAATCGAGCATTCTACCGCACAATACAGTCTTTATGCTCGCCCTATGCATCTACAGGGACGCAGCTTTTATGTAGCGCATTCATCTAGATTCTAGAACAATCTATAGAACAGTCTTATACGGCGACCAGAGAAGCAAGCAATTAGACCATATTGCCGTGTTTTTCATCCGGTCTCAATATCTGCAGATTGCTCGAAATGTGAAACCAGGTTTTTCACATCTTCGACATTTTCCTGCGAAGTCTTCAGAAGTCCGCAGATGACTAAGAATCCAATCCAATATCGGAACGAAAGATCAAAGTGGCAAAGACCAACATGGGTCTCTGTCGTGATCTACGCGTGTCTATCGCGGCGTTCATTGGGTACGCCTATCATCGGCCTCTGTGACGCCAATCACGCGGGCGTAGGTCTAAGCATTTCAGTGGCGTAGCCAGGATTTCCCGAAGGGGTGGGGTTATGGTTCCCAACTTCGGAAAATTCTGACAAGCAAAAAGGTCGTCAACTATTATTTTCCTTGATTATACAGATATACATGAGCGCGTACAACCATATTAATACGCAATAAAAACATTTGGATCGGACAACCAAGGGAGGGTTTAACCCCCACGCCTCCTTGGCTACGCCACTGAAGCTTTTGGCCGATTAGGTGAAGTCGCGAATGCACGGATTGAAGATAAATCACCTGTTTGCGTGGAAGAAGCGAAGGAGGACGAGTTCAGGGATATTTCTGGATTGTGAATTTGGGAGGGGGTGCCGACCTCAAATGGGGGTGTCCGGAGCTAATTAGTATGCATTTTGTATGCATACCATTGTCACATTACATTTTTTTTTTTTTTTTGGGGGTGTCGACCTCAAATTGGGGGGTGTTGGGGGTGTTGGAGGGTGTTAGGGGGTGTACAAATATCACTGGACGAGTTACACGGGAACTACTCCCTCATTAATATCAAACGCTCAATTAGATGTTACCTGAGAACAACACCCACGCTCTTTGTAAAGCGCCTTTGACTTTGGCCCCTCCCCTAGTTACGGCGCTATATAAATTGTCATGAGCAATAACAATAACAACGCTTGTCGTAGAAACTCACTGGTCAATTTGTCATATGCAGGGATAGGCCCCCGAGCCTTCGTGGGCCGTAGGCACTCTCATATTCGTAAATTTCCAACTGAGAACCAACCGTCCATTTAATCTAGACACAAGAGTTAGGCCTACAAACGTGATTAGGCTAAATGTGTATCTGCAATAATAATTATTCTGTCATGTTGTTTCTACGTAAAATACGTTTGTTTACAAAACCTTATTTTCGGACTTTCGTATAGGCCCCCTGAAAACTTTGTAGGCCCCAGCACAGTGCCTACTGAGCCTGATGGATAACGCGGCCCCTAATAGGCATAGACCAGTGTTTATTCTAGGCCTTCTCTGGGGAGGGGGATTCCCCCATAAGTTTTAAAATTCCCCAATTTTTTTATGTTGGCTGGGGGATGGAAATTCCCCCCCAAAGTGTGGAGACTCAGACCTTGTCCCCCAAACATTTCAAAATCCCCCCCAATGTCAAGGTGTCTAGAATATTGAAACATTGGGCATAAAGACGAGGTGAGGATAGGTAACAAGCCCCGACAAGCCAAATGCTTATGCCTATGAATGGCTTTTGATCTGCTTCGCAATCCAGAACGTGCATTTGACCATCTACGACGGGTCGGTCCACTAACCCAGGGTTCTCAAACATTTTGGAATCGCGGCCCATTTCAACGCCTTTGTAACGTGCCGCAACCATATTCATAGCATGCAATACCAAAAAAAATGCATCACGCCATCTGGCGAACGTTGGTTGAACGGAATCTTCTGAGTTTTGAATAAATGGCAAAACAAAAGATCTGATTCAATTCGAATGAAAATATGGCAAATATATTAGACAGAATTATTCATATTTTGCCAAATAAGACAAAAGGAAAGAAATAGATATTGAAATTTCTTGAAAATTATATCTTTTAAAATTTTGCCAGGAACATACCTTTGTTACGTAGCTTGAAAATCCTATGAGTATGGCAAAATCGCTTAACCTCTAGGTTGTTACATCGTAAAAATTCTAGTAACTGAGATTCCCTATTGTTAGTGGAGTTTCAGAGCAAAATGATCGGAATACGCATTTCCTGCGTTGCTGCGAAATAAGATTAAATAATTATTCTAAACGTAGTCTAATATGGGCCAGGGTTTCCCAAACTTTTGGAACTGTGCGTTTCACTTCTGCGGCTGCGTAACATGCCGTGGCCCTGCAAACTTATTGTCAACTAAAATAGGATAAATACCAATCATTTTAATATAAGCCGTAGGGTTCTATATGGAGGATGGCAGGCATATAAATTTCTTAAAACCCAAGCCTATTTGCAACTTCCAAGGTTGTGACATTGTGGTATTGGTTAGAACATGACATTTTTGAATCTAATTTAGCGTTACACCGCGCCCCATTAGACAGCGCCCTGCGACCAAACTTTTGGGTCGCGACCCAAAGTTTGGGAAACAACTGCACTAACCGGCGATTCGACAGACACCGCTACAGAGATGGCAATGGGTCAACTCTTTGACCCGTGCAACCCATGACCCACTGGTCTAGAGAAATTACTGAATATCTATTGTATGCCTATCTTTTCAAAGCCACCAAGCCATGTGAAAACCAAAGTCAAAACTAATCAAGAGCGACGTCATCATCATCATCATCGTCGTCATCATCATCATCATCATCATCATCGTCATCATCATGTTCTCTGTCCTGGGACAGATTCAAGGCTCCATTGTTTCCATTCCTCTCTCTGCGTCTTGCTTCTTCTTTGATTTCTGCTTAGGTCTTGTGATGCTGTGTATCTGTATGTGTATGTGCGTCGACGTCATCGCATAGTAAGAGTCCTTGGTCCTGGTCCTGGCCTTGAAGGGTTGAGTTGGTCCTTGTTCTGGCCTTGAGGGCTGAGTCCTCGTTAGCATCCCTGGAACGCGGACGAAGTTTGCCGAAGGGCAAGATTGATGATGTAGGAACTGAATGAAGGAATTGACTCAAGAGAGAGTCAGAACCATGGCCGCCAGGCGGCAAGACTTGAAGACAGAGACGAAGACCAAGTAGGGCAAAGAAAACCCCGCCTCGAAGCTGAGCAGTGCCTAGGACAGTGCCTGGCTCGACGCAGCACATCTGAAGAATACAGGCCCCAAGGCCTAGATTATTAATTATTTGCGATGGGTTTTGGGGGCGGGGCCCGCCAAAGAAGAATCCAATCGAAACACCCAAAGCGTAGGATCTGTCGTCGTTGTTGTTGTTTACTCAGTAGTATGATGGACAGGGCCGCCGAGAGAAATTCCGGGCCCCGGTACAAAAAAATGCATGGGCCCTGAAATTTTTTATCAAGTCTCCGAAAAACCTGACGAGCAAAAAACGTTTTCTACTCTCCAAAATGGTCTGACAAGCAAAAAACCTTTTCACTTATATTAATACATCATTATCATCGGCCCGGACCCTTAAAACCTCAAAACCTCCATGGGTCCCGGTACAATGTACCGGCTGCACCCCCTCTCCTCAGGCCTGATGATGGACAATGATATTAGTCGATGTATTTATTCTTACATAGTTTACTTGATGTTAATAATTGTGCATGCATATATTTACTCTTGTACTTTTTGTATTAGAGGTGATGTTCGCTATCACTATTAAAGAATTCCGTCTACACCTCTTGCCTAAGGCTTGTTTTACGCAATCATCAATTTTTAACGACTGCGATCTATGATTGTGATTAACCTTCCATGTTTTTTTATCCTCCGGGGGAAGATTTAGTATTCCCCAGTTGTTAGTTCACAGGGGGCTAAATTACGAAATAGGAGTGTCCCTCCCCTCTCTCGCCACGCCCTGAAGAAGCCATTGATTCACATGTTATTTTTTAATTTGAAAAAATTATTTCAATGGGCGTTAACCCTTGGTCTTCTGAGACCAACCATTCCTTGTTATTTCGTGTCGAAATCCTAAACATTGTGTAGTTAGGATTCTGTGTGATAATCCTTCCACGAGACTTTGAATAATTCGTTATTTGTGAAATTCCACAGAGTCATAGCCAGTGTTTAATCTAGACTCCTGGACTCCGGGGGAAACTGACAAAGCCGGAGGAATTCTGCTAGGGGGTTGCTGTTAGTTGATGTAGTATGCCAAAATTTCCGGGAGGCATTTGACATTTCCGGGGGAAAGGGCAATTCTCCCCGGAAACGGCCTAGATCAAACCCAGGTCATAGCCAAGGATATATCGTTCATTCTGCAGAAATCAATCAAATACATTGATTAATTATTAGACTCTGCTGGCTCATATTTATAATAGAGTATTTTGTGTGCGAATGGACAATGTGCGTCAAATACGACGAGTGACATTCGCATATGTTTTTACTATTCTAGTGTTGTTTTACACTTCGTTTTCTTGAATGTGTCAAACTTTTACGATGAACGACCCAATGGGTAGCCTACTTAGGCCTATAGTTTTTCAACTTAGTGTAAGATTTTATCGACGTCGTTGATGTCTAGATAGTTTGAAACAGATAGATGTTCATTGTCGATTCCCTTTTATGTGTTTTCGCTGTTGTAGATCAATAATCAATTACGACTAGAATTCGAGCTTCGCTCGCATGAGGCGAGCTTCGCGTCTTTCGTTTCGCGTCGTTTTTTCGCGTCGCTTGTACTTCGCTAGATCAATCCAATTAATCAGAACGACCAATCAGAACGTTTGTGTCTAACCAATCAGGAACTTACAGTCAGAATAGGCCTCAGATAAATTGATTTTACGTTTTATCAAATAGGACTTACGGTGAAAATTAATTTATTTTATTTATCAAATAATTAATTTAACAACTTGTTTGTTAATAATTTTTTACACAACGGACGACATTGATGATTTTTATATATAGTGACAATGATTATATTATTATTACTATACACTAATATAGGCCTACATTACTGTTCAATTGTTCTTCGTATCGTAATCGTTCGTCACGAGATCCTACAATATAGAATAAGCAGTGTTTACACGCCTGATGTAGAGTTGATATTCTCTGCTATCGATATTTCGTTATTTTCGTGATGTTTCAATTTTGCTTAGCATCCATATAGTATTTACATGGGCGTATTTAGAAAGGCTTAAAGGGGTATGCTGAAATTTAAGAAGTTCTGCAATAACATACCTGTACAGTTTAAGTTTATTAATAATACCACTTGTAAAGTAGGTCTATTCCCGTAAATTTACTACAACTGAGTTAAGTTCAATCGTCGGTCTAACAGTCTTTAAGTGTACAGTAACAGTGCCTTTGTACTCTTACATTAATCTAAATATTGCATTAAAAATCGAGTTCAAAGGCCAAAGACCAAAGGGGCTGTCCATTAATTGTCAACAATTTTTGGGCAATTCTTGACCCCCTCCCCCCTTGTCAACAACTGTCAACTTTCACTTAAATAATTACGTCAACAACTCTTGACCACCCCCTCAAGATCAATGACAGGTCCCAATAACAAGGTTATTATTTTTGTGGTAATTACCATTTTCCCTTTTTCCCTCATCGAGTGTCAAAATGTGGTGGTGATTACCTTTTGCCATGCTTTTTTCCATTTTAGTAGTATTCTTGAAATTTCCTGTTTTTGATTATTTGAAAAAAAGTGAAATTGTTGACGTCAACTTCTCTTGACCCCCCTCCCCTGTCAACAACTGTCAAAACAAACCCTCCCCTAAATTGTTGACGTAATTAATGGACAGCAAAGGGTTATGCTATGGATCAGGAGCATACCCCACGCCACGTATTTATCGGTTCCATTTATATACTTGCAATTTTTTTGTACTTACATTGGGAGGCAAAAACAACTCCTGTCGGGGAGCCATTCGATCCCAGGATCACGACGACCCAGCATTCGGGGCGCTTGATAATTATTAATGTTCCCGTGAAAATTGCAGAAGGCCGTGGTCCTGTATCGATTCTCCTGCTGGCGCCGTGGGTGGGGGTGCCTTTGCTCTCTGTCCACGTGTTGGTTGTTGCGCATATATCCTGAAGAAACAAAATTCGTGTTCTAATTAAATTCGGTTGTTATTAAATTACGGTTATTATTATTTGACAATTTTTATAGCGCCGTAAACATGACATAGATATCGTTTTATCTTCAATGGAACATGCTTTGAAAGTTATTTATGGTCGATTCGTCGCACGATTATTCTTGTTGGATTCTCGCCGATAGTGTCCATTTTGCTGTATTGTAAAATTGCTGTTCGTATTTTATATCGTTTTATCTTCAATGGAACATGCTGTTCGATTCTACGCACGATTATTCTTGTTGGTCTACTTGTACGCTGTCGCTACCGCTTTCAGTTATCCGACTTCTTTATCGATGCTTTATCGATGGCGTTTGTCTATTATGGTTCGCCCCTGCAGGTCATGCGTCTCTGTGCGTTGCCAGGGGCGGCGCAAGGGGGTGGGACCACCCTGCAGCCTCGAGCAGGGGCACCCGAGCAAATCTTGCAAATCCGCAGAGAAATTTTGGATTGGGGGAAGGGAAGGGTAGTCTGAGACGGGTCCTGGTTGTGTAGATTGCATTAGACCCACCCAGTCAACAAAACCTAGCGCCGCCCCTGTGCGTTGCATTCCTTTTCAGCGCGTCGCGCCTTCGTCAGGATATACGCCGTGGCGTCATTTATTATCTATACGCCGCGATTGGACTCCGGAGGTTCGCACCCAATCAAATTTCGATATTTTGGAAAATCTTTTTACATACGCGTATCGCTTAAAACCGTCATTTATGGCACCCTGGCACCGAATTTCTCACAAAAACAAATCCGTCTCCCATCTATTAATAAGCTGTTCACGCTATTGTTAACCCCTTAACTGGGTATTTAACTGCAACTCAATGTAAAATGGACGGATATATCCGGGTCCCCAGTTAAGGGGTTAATATATATCACGATAGACTGCTCCGGCAGAAATACGCATTCGTTCTGTTGCGTCTGTCCGTTCCGTCGTCTCTCGTCGAGACATTTCGATCGAATGACTACTCAATGGCATTGCTATTTGATTCCGTTCCGTGAGATACGTCACTCTTTAAGCGATGGGAGATGAAGAAAGGGCCCAAGGTATAGGCGATGGTTTTTTTTTGGGGCGCCAAAATTCAATCATGAAACACCCACAGTATTGCTGTTGTTGTGAAAAGCGAAATTGCAGATTGAAAAATTGCATCAAAGTTATGGTTCAGCAAGTTATGAATAAAGTTAAAAGTTAAACTAAATCGGAGATGAACTGTTATAATTATCGTCATGTTTGCAGAAGACTGCCGATTTTAAGCTAGAAGTGTTCGGTAATTGTTATCGTTTTTTAAATGTTCTTAATAAAATAATATTAAAACTGCTACAGTGGATCCCACTTAATCGCAGGCATAATAATCGCATACGTATCAGGCGTCCCATCTTAGAAAATGCAATTTTTTCACTCAAATCTATGATCCAGCAGTGTTAAAAATGCAGAGAAATGCATTCGAACTGCTGAGAAAACTGGCGTATTCCAGATTTGCATCAAACTGTGGTTTGAATATTTTTAAATGTTCATCAAATAATGCTGGTCTGTAGCAGGATAATCTGACGTACCCCATCTTAGAAAATGTTTTTTCACTCAAATATGTAGCCTGAAAAATAGAAATGCATTCACGAGAAAACTTTTAATTGAATAAACTGATCACATGGAGGCCTGGCAGTTATCAGAGCCGGCGCGTAGGGCATGCAATGCCTGCGGCCGCAGGGCGGCAGAGGGCCCACGGCAGGGATATTTTTACACCCCCATACACCTCCCAACATTCCAGCCACAATTTGAGACTGACACTCCCCAACACGCCCCCCGCCCAAATCTCAGCTATGGAATGGCCTTTTTTGCTTGTCAGACTTTTTTCAAGTTTTTTGGCAGGAGACCCCAGAATTTATTTACCGGCACCCCCAAATTGATAATCCTAGAAATAACCCTGGTCCCTGGCCCCCGGATATTTAGGCCAAGGGGTTCCCTTTTGATTCCAAGTAAGCTATTTCGAAGAAAAGTTTAATATAGAATTGCTGTTCCACAATCGATGTGTTTTGTGTACATCTTCAAAAGACCGCTTATAACCATAATAATTTTCCCAGCATTGATTTCATGACTTGCCTAGGCCTACTTAGGCCTATTATAATGGAAATTTCCACAACCAAAAATAGGATGTAGAGGCGAATGTGTACAGTGTACTAAACAGGAAATTAGGCCTAGTTCAATTTATTTTAACTTGGTAAGTATAGGCATATTGTACGATGTATAGCAAACATTTGCAAGATATTGCTAGTTTTAGTAATAGGCCTTTGGAGTTACAATTCTATTCAGCTTCGATCTCCAATAAAACCTGATTAGCAAGCGGAATCTGAATTCATCAGTTCCGCATGTCTAAAAATAAAGCGTATTTTTGTCTGACTCGGTAAATAACAAGATATTCGGTTCAGTTTTAGGAATTAAAATGCCATTCAGAACATGTGGATCAGGTTCACAAAAGCGTAATAAACGAGATGAACTAATCGACAGGACCAAACGCATGGCTGGAACAATAAATAGATCGACTTATGCCAGTATAGTGACACCACCCACGCCATTGGGGCTGTCCATTAATATGTCAACAATCTTTGGGCAATTTTTGACCCCCTTCCACCCTCCTTGTCAACAACTGTCAACTTTCAGTTACCCCTATAATTATGTCAAAAACTTTTGACCCCCTCCCCTAAGATCAATGACAGGTCCCAATAACAATGTTATTATTTTTTGTGGTGATGACCATTTTTCCACTTTTTGCTCATCGAGTGTCAACATGTGGTGGTGATGACCTTTTTTGCCATGCTTTTTTCCATTTATAATAAGTAGTATTCCATGAAATTTCCTATTTTTTGAATATTTGTAAAAAGTGAAATTGTTGACGTCAACTTCTTTTGACCCCCTCCCCTGTCAACAACTGTCAAACTTTTTCAACCCCCCTAAATTGTTGACGTAATTAATGGACAGTCCCATTTCCATTGAGATCGGCTTCTGGCGCGTCCCAGACAGGGTTATTTATAGGATTGTGAATTTAGGGGGTGTCGGCAAAATTTGGGGAGGGTGTTCGGAGGTACATGCCATTCTTAGATTAAGAAATTTGTAGGTATCGACCTCAAATTTGAGGGTGGTGGGGGTGTTAGGGGGGAGTGTAAAAACATCCCTGGTCCCAGACCACAGAAAACATTCAGAATCAAGGACATCATGATGTCGATAGTCTAACGACGGCTGAAAATGTGCCTCAAAGGGCCCAGGACATGCCGCTAGAAGTTACTCCATCCGATACTGACCCATCATTTTGGTCCGAAAGTATATCAGATGGTCCGAATACTGAGAGCAACCTCAAACTTTCTGTTTGGTGGGCGTAAAACACGGGGGGGAAGTGAATATCAGTATGGTTTTGGGCTATATGGTAAAAAATCTACACCCTATGATGTTGATGCCAGAATGTCCACATTCTCTCATTTCGGATGACCTTTTTTGCTTGTCAAGGTATTTGGAGAGGGAAAAATATAAAAATATCAGGATGACCTTCTTTTGGCTTGTCAAGACGTATTTCATGGACGATTTTAAGTCCCCACCATAATATGCAATATCCCCCAAAATGGGGGATATTTATATTTCTAGGGGGGTCAACTTTTTAAAGATTATTCTATCCCCCTCAATGTTGACGCCAGGTTTACGCCCCTGAGTATGTGTGCGCATGATATTTCCTGTGTGCAAAATTTTACACGGAAAGTCAACTTCTGTGCGCGCCCAGAATTTGTCCGTAATCATCATTACTTATTTGCTAACAAGTTAATACGTCTCAGAACACTGTTATCGGCCAATGATCCACTCTTTACAATTTTCCCAAGAGTTTAGAATATAAACACATGTATTGGCGTTACTTGGATGAAAAATGGTGGGGGGCGCAAACCCTATACAGTACATTCTCTTTCCTATGGTAGCCTTTCAAAAAGTGGGACTCGAGTCTAGAGGTCTAATAGAAGCTTGCGACTATGATTAGGCCTACACATGGCGGTTTAATCATATAAGACATTCATTAGTTTAAGAATTCAAGCATCACAAATGAAGCATTACATATTTGCAAAGGGATTATGATTTTCATGCCTTTAGAGTTTCTTTTCGATCCTTAACTGTGTGCCCATTTGATCCAGGTCAGTTACGCTTCCTCCAAGAAGATGACTCTTAATGCGCATCATCATGTCTAGGCCTAGATGGTATTTTTCTAATTCAGTGTTCGCCAAAAGTGGGTCGCAGGGCTCAGTTTTAAGAAATTTATATGCATGCAATCCTCCATACACAGCTTGTATTAAAATGATTAGTGTTTTATGAAACTTTTACGCAATTTTAGTCTGCAATAAGTTTGCAGGTTACAAAGCCACTGTCCCACTGACGTGAGTCTCACAATTCCAAAAATTTGGGTAGCCCTGGTCTATAGCAGGCCTACTTGTAACAATTAATCTTATTTCGCAGTAACGTAACGAAGCGTATTCCGACCATTTTGCTCTGAAACTCCACTAACAATAGAGAATTTCAAAGGGTTAAATGCTCACCTTGCGGTTAAGCGATTTTGCCATATTCATAGGATTTTTAAGACGGGTAACAAAGGTATGTTCTTGGAAAAATATTAAAAAGATAATTGTCAAGAAATTTCAATATCTATTTCTCTCATTTTGTCTTATTTGGCAAAATATTAATAATTCTGTCAAATGTATTTGTCATATTTTCATTCAAATTGGATAATAGCTTTTGTTTTGCCATTTATTTAAAACTCAGAAGATTCATTTCAACCAACGTTCGCCAGATGGCCTAATGCATTTTTATATTACATGCTATTATTAATATTAGGTCGCGACACGCTATAAAACCGTTGAAATGGGCTGCAGTTCCAAATTGTTTGGAAAACTCTGTTCTAATTGATTCATTCTCTTGTTCTTCAGCATATTCATTAAAGCTAAATTTCGGTTCACAGTTTGCGCTGAATGTCAGACATGTTCCTCCAATATTCATTCGATTTGCTAGATTTTGAAACTGTTCACAATCAAGCGCAACCATGAACTCTTAAAAGAAGTCGCAGTTCGTTTTCATTTCAAACATAGGCGTAAACTTCTGTTAGGCCTCTAGAGTCTAGACCCAAGTTCCCCATTCTTGAGATGCTACCATAAGGAATGGGGAGAGTACAGGGCTTGGTTCTTCCCACTTTTTCTTTTACGTTTACGCCAACTATTTCAAATCTTTATTATAAAACATTTCTATTGCTGGGTTTCTGTTTTTTAAAATTTTATCGATATTTGGAACCGCGTGCTTTGCACAAATCATTAAATAAAAGACCTTTTGCACATACACAGTCTACTGTCTAGACCTTCTTCTTCTTCAGGTGCTCTGTCCAAAGACAGGTTCCATACTCCAGCATCACCACTCCTCTCTATCTTGAGCTTTTATCTTCAGGGCTGAATACTTGTTTTTCCCGTAGTGTCGAACATCCACTCCAGCATCGATGTTCTTGGTCGCCCTTCCTATGGTTTCCCTTTCATCTTTCCTTCTAGTACTTCTCTTAGTAGGTTTGATTCTTCTCTCAGAACATGCCCCCTATCCACTTCTTTTGTCTTGTACGAATAGTGTTAATTAGGCTAGACCAGAAGTTAGTAATTGTATGGAGCCGTTACAAGTTCACAACAAAGCGTGACTCTATCAGTAAGTACGTGCATGATATGAAAGAAATGGAAAATGTTTCCCTCTGTGCGCTTGCCTTGCGACCTCTGTGCGCGCGCACACGCGCACAGCTTAGAGGGAACATTGCGTGACGGTGAGATGTGGAGCTGTACAGGTCAGACATTACCAATTTCCCAAATCAAAAGAGAACCGCCGCAGGTTCAGTCCAGGCTTCTATTCTAAGACTCATCACAACCGGCTCAACTCTTGACAATCAGACTCTATGGAAGAAAATAAGACAGAGCTCATTACCTCGTACGTCGTGTTAGAACGCATCACAGCGATTGTATTGTTTTAGTAGAGAGGAACACGGCCTTTCCTTTTAATTCCATATGTTCTATTGCAGGGTTTCCCAAACATTTTGGAACCGCGGCCCGTTTCAGCGGCTCTGCAACGTTCCGCAACCCTATTCATAGCATGCAATATCCAAAAAAATGCATCAGGCCATATGGCGAACGTTAGTTGAAAAGAATCTTATGTGTTTTGAATAAATGACAAAACAAAAGCCCTGATTCAATTCGAATGATAATGTGGCAAATATATTAGACAGAATTATTCATATTTTGCCAAATAAGACGAAAGGAAAGAAATAGATATTTAAATTTCTTGAAAATTATCTCTTTTAAAATTTTGCCAGGAACATACCTTTGTTACATATCTTGAAAATACTATGAGTATGGCAACATCGCTTAGCCGCTGGAAACTCCGCCATAGCCGGTGGCAGCCGGTGGCAAGCCCTGGTTGAGAAAAGAGGAGCCAAACACACATACAGACACACATAGACACCCATCGTCTTTGATACGGACGCGTCTAAAAACAAACACACACACATAGCCGCTGGATGCCGTGGATGGGCTCTGGGAATCGTCAGCAAAGGTTCTCTACTGTTAGTGGAGTTTCAGAGCAAAATGGTCTGAATGCGCTATCTTTGCGTTGCTGCGAAATAAGATTAATTAAGTAGGCCTACTATAAGCCAGGGTTTCCCAAACTTTTTGGAACTGTGCGACTCAATTAAGCGGTTTTGTAACACGCTGTGACCCTGCAAACTTATTGTCAATTAAATAGGATAAAACACCACTAATCATTTTAATATAAGCCGCATATGGAGAATGACAGGCAAATAAATTTCTTAAAACGGTAAAACCTAAGCCTATTTGCAAGTTTCAAGGTTGTGACATTGTGGTATTGGTTAGAACATGACACTTTTGACTCTAATTTCGCGTTACACCGCGACCCACTAGACTGAGCTCTGAAACCAACAGTTCGGAAAAACACTGCTCTGCTGTAGGCCTAACGGAAACGGGAATTTTCTTGACGAAGTGCAATAAATTACTTGCAAAGTTCGATCCCATAATGGCATTACACCTATTAGGTCCTACGACGCATTGAGAATGCAGAGGGACAGGAAAGTCAAAATGGGTTGATCAGTCATTCAGTCTCATATCGGACCGTATTTTTGAAGAGATAACAAACCGAGCGAAGGCTTTTAAATATCAAGCGAGGAATAAAGTGTGCAGTGGATGGTTCCCTTTGAGTGCAATATGAAATATCGCGAATAAATGTTTTTTAAATATATTTTATTGGCTTTAACTTATTAAGGTATACCTTGACTATTGAAGCATGCAATATTAACTTAGAATATAGGATTATAGGGATAATAGGTTCAACAATAGGCTATCGAAAAGCTGTAGCCCCCCCCCCCCAAAAAAAAGTCACACGCCGACACTGCAGTTATTGCGAAGCGGGAGACCTAAGAGAACTAAGATGCCTATAATTATGTCAAAAACTTTTGACCCCCACGGGGGCCCCACCCCAAGATCAATGGCAGGTCCCAATAACAAGGTTATTTTTTTGCGGTATTTTTCCCTTTTTCGCTCGAGTGTCAAAATCTGGTGGTGATGACCTTTTTGCCATGCTTTTTTTCATTGTAATAAGTAGTATTCCATGAAATCTCCTATTTTTTATTATTTGTAAAAAAGTGAAATTGTTGACGTCAACTTCTCTTGACCCTCCTTCCTCTGTCAACAACTGTCAAACTTTTTCAAGCCCCTTCCCCCTAACTTGTTGACGTAATTAATGGACAACCCCTAAGGAAAGACCTGAAGCATTTTGCTTCAAAAATCTTTTCATCCATGAGGACGACTGAGACCAAGACAAGGAAGTTTAAAAGCCGTCTCAAGACTGAGCAGTGGCTCGACGCGGCGCTTCACTAATAAAAATTTATATTAAAACAGAAGCATAGCAATAACATTTAATGCAGAAAAACTTAACGCATTTTTCTTCAATAATCGTTTCCTCCGTAGCCGTAACGTTCCAACCACGATGTCCTTTTGGCTTTTGGATATAATGACCCTGCCTTGCTGACCCCCACAATTTTGGCTAGAGCTATTTCGAATTTAGATTAAGCGCATAGGAATAAGTAGCTACTGCTAGGCTATGTCGCCAAAGAGAGCGTTATATTAATTCACGAAATTTTATTTACATACTTATGCTTTCGTGCTTAGTGTTAACCATAGTTTTAACAATTTTGTGTTGATTCGATGCAGACGTTTTAATTTAGCCTACGTTTGAATCTTTTCGAAACAATGTTTGCGAAAATTTGAGCTTCACTTGTAAATTAAATTTGATGTTTCCTAGTGTTGTGTCGTTGTAGGCCTAGGTATCTTTCGTTTGTGTTAAGATTTTTAAATTTAGCTTTATATAAAAGATTAATCAAATGTTAACGCTATTAGACATCGTTATCGCTCACTTCATAACCGTTGTAGTGAGCAGTGGCGGTTCCACCATGTTGATGACTGGGGATGCATCCCCCACCGGGGTTCCGGATGACTTTTTTGGCTTGTCAGCCTATTTTTCGGCGAGTTTTAAAAAATTTAGCGAAAAATACTGCAAATGACCTTTTTCTTGCTTGTCGGCCTTTTTGGCAAGGTTTTTTAAACATTTAGTGAGCAAAACACTACTAACAATGACCTTTTTTCTCTTTTTTCTCTTGTTTTCTTCTTCACTTTGCATCCCCCCATCAACTTCCAAAAATGTTTCATCCCCCACCAAGAATTTCTGGAACCGCCACTGGTAGTGAGTAGTTCAATCATTGCTGCTTCCTTTCTTGGTTTCTGGAAATTTAATTAATTTATCCCACACTAACATCTGCTGGCACTACAGTATTTCATTTCGTGCAGAGCTCGTATGCTGCATGAGCTGAACTACAACTTATTATAGCTTAGTAAATTAATTTACCCCAAAACCCTAACGATCAATAAGCGTGAGCCTAGGCTTATAAGCGGATCTACCGGGCTATAGAGGCACGTGACCCTAACCCACCCAAATTTTTTTTATATTTTTTCATCATGGCGAGAAGCCAAAATGTTACAGGCCCTATAAAGGCAGGAATAAATCTTTAGGCGAGTGTAGTAATTTTGTTCCCTCCAGCAATTTTGACGATAAACACCAATCTTTAATTGAGGGATGTTGCAAGGCTGAATGGGGAATGGAACATGAAGTGCCCCAAACCAAATTCCTGGATCCGCCTCTATCTAACGCGCCTAAGACTAAGCAGCTACTGTTGTGCTGCTTTCCAAGGCGCTATAGAAATCCACGAGATTTTACTTTACTTTACTTTAACGGTTGTGAAAAAAGCTATCAATTCCACACTGCGTTTTTGAGCAACTAGAGGGGCAGAAATAAGATTGTCAGGTAGTAGACAATTTTTATATAAGAATATAACTATGATAGGAAGCCAGATTGGCTTTATTACCGCCAGGCAAAGATTTGTAAACTCAGTCTAACAAGCAGAATCTCATAAGTAGTCGATCTAGGATAAATTAGCATTAATTAAAATAAAATAAATTGACATTAGCGCATTTGTTGCTTTGCGTATATTTGCGCTCTAGAAATGCTTTTAATAATAATAATAATAAAATAAAATCACAAACATTTCTCATATAGCCTACAGCACTGTAGTTCTTGAGTCTGATATCCAAAAGTTTTGAGATTTTTAAAGTCTTCGTCTTGGTCAGGGTCTTGAGATTCAGCAGTCTATTTCAAAGTTGGTGCACAGCAAGTTTGCACTTACAGTGTATTTTCTGTTCCCTGATTTCTTCATTCTATGCAACTCCCTTCTATCAATTCTCTTCCATGACAATAGGTCATAAAGCCTACAGTATAACACTGAGAGGGTTTGGATGTGCAGTCTTAGAAAAAACTGTATGCTATCTCATGAGTCGTATTGAAGAAATACGACTATTTATGACACAAAATTGTACAATAATATATTATAGTTCTATCGATAGGCACCCGTGTCTATGAATGTAATTGTTGTTTCCAATGGCATAGCCAGGATTCCTGAATGGGACATCTTTGGAGGGAAAAGTCTTTGACTAGCAGAAAATCTTCAAGTCATCAAAAGGAGTTCTGTGCACGTTCAGTCACGTACTCTCTCTGATCATGCTTTCTAACCCACCCCCAAAACCAATTCTCAACATTTTTGCGCAGATCGCACGACTGGTCTCAACCAGAATAGGGAGACTGGCCCCTCTGCCCCCTCGTTACTACACCAATGGCTGTTTCATTTGATCACGCTGACAACGTTTTGTATTTTTGGTTGTCAACTTGTCATCGAGCAAAGTATTTACTATTTCACGATCATTAATCTAAGATCATCGGATGATTAATTGTTTGTAGAAAGCGGATTCACTCGAGAATCTTTCGCTGAACAGAAGATCAGACAGATATGTGCAGCCTTGTGAAAATCGTAGTGACAACTATATGCTACATTGTAACTTTCCTCGTACTCTCAGCGGGACTGTTGCTTGGTCCAGTTTTGCTCCATGTGGCGTATTTTCAGCCACCCTACAGAAGTCGATACGATGCGTCTGTTGAAGACTATCAGAAGCATAATCTTAAAGTTACATTTGCCGCTATCTGGGAATTGATTACATGTTTCAGCCAATCAGAAACCTCATTTCAGGAAAATTTCCAACCTTATTATGGAGAAGATAGAAATGAAACCTGTTTGCGGCACTTTCAGACAAAAATGAACGATCGTCTCAGTTTGGCAGAATTTCATCATCTATACTTTAAATGAATATAATCTCCTTAGATTTTCTGATTTTATTACCCACGCGTGGATGTGCAGTTTGTTGCCATTACAGTGCAATACTGCAAATTTACATTTCTGCTATTATCTGCCAATTAAAATTGTTTAGCATTTGAAAAAAATATGCCCAGTATTTCTAGGTTGAGCTGCTAGACTCTGATTGAAATCTTCTTAATTTTCAGGATCTGAACTGAACTCTGATATAATATCGACTAAAGTACAGTGAACAGAGTGATCAAGCAAAAAAATGTAAAAATTACAGATTTTTGAGAAATTTCAATATCATGTATATTTTTTTGTTTTGGGGTGTTCTGAGGAAGAGTTTTTCATTTTAGGTATAGAACAACTTGCAGAGAGATAAGAGCACACATATCAACAATATTCACTATTCAAAAGAATTCTGTGATAGTAATAGCAGGATGTAGCATAATTTAGGTAGTAAGATCTGCCCAGCGGGAGAACCACTATATTCCACCTGACCATTCATTCACATTATGGTCTTGCTGTGTAGTGTGTACGAATAATCTCATTCTTTGCCATATTATTGAGTCTACAATTTTTAACAAAACTTTGCATTATACAATGTAAAACTTTGCATTATATAATGTCATAAATTCCTAATTCTTTTACTGTATTCACTACTTCTACTATCTTTATTCTGCAGTATAATAGCTATACAATACCAATCTACTATCCCATAGTACTTGGGTTTCTTTAAAAAGTGCTTACAGTAGACCTACATTAGTAGCCAATACTACCATATTGACTGGTTCATTCCATCTGTTAACCACTCCAGCAGTAAAAATGTTGCTGGTGTCTCCTAAGGGGCTGTCCATTAATTACGTCAACAAAATGGGGGGGGGTGTGAAACAGTTTGACAGTTGTTGACAGGGAGGAGGGGGTAAAGAGAAGTTGACGTCAACAATTTCATTTTTTACAAATGATACAAAATAAGAAATTTCAAGGAATACTATTACAATGGAAAAAGCCTGACAAGCAAAAAACCAAGGTCATCACCACCGCATTATTACACTTGATGAACCAAAAAATGGAAAAATGGTCATTGCCGCAAAAATAATATTAAAAAACAGCATGATTTAAAGTGGCTTAGAGGGCATTACTGCCTGTGTGAAAGCCGCTAGGGGCACTAACGGGGCTTGAACCCGCTCCGTCAGCCTGACGCTCCAGCACGTAACCCACTCTGCCATCTTCCGCCCCCTTCTAACCTTCTAAACTTATTAGGGAGACGGCCGGAGACCCGTCCAGAGCCAGCTAAATGACATTTATCTGGCTATGATCAAACGCTATACAGATTCACAGGATTGTACTTACTTATTTACAAGGTTGTCGATCTGTCTTTCAGTGACTTTCACTTGTTCATTCGCCGGACTTCGATTTGTTTCGAGTCAGACTTTTACTACACCAATTTCATGGCGCAATTGTACTGCTGTAACTTGTACAGCAATATGAATTCTGTTATTGTTAACAGGTCTACCCCGGCTACCCGCAATTGGACAATAAGATTTAGGTACAAAACGTATCTATGCACAAATGGCTACGATCAAATTCTATGATCTCTAGGGCACTGTTGTAGGTCACGTGATGTCAACGCTGGTTGTCTTGGGAAGAGTCGAGAATATTGACATTTGTAAATTTATTAAATTTGATTGAATTAAATTTTACAAATTAGATAACGCCGTAAAAGGACTAATTTGACGACATGGTTAGATTCCAATGCATTTTTTGGACGTTGGAATTATGCATCCAGTTTGTGTTTATTCTTCTGCATGAAATATAGCCACAAAATTGCTCGCCTATTGTAATTTATATAGCGCCGTATTTGACATTATATTTATTACAATTGAGTTATCGAAAATCTTGGACTGTTGGTAGGCCCTTTCGGTAGCAAGCCTATGTAACAGAGGTGGATTTGTTTGCTACAATGTGCTTTGACGCAAGGAAGGGCTCAATGTTTGGCTTTTTATTATACAAATATGTTTCTATACAGTTTGTTTGCATATCTATCCTTCATTGCTTTGAGTTTTGCAGGGTAATATTCAGCTTTAGCGTCACTTATTATTTTTCCAATGAACGCATGCTTTTTTCATTAGCGCGTGTAAACAGACTATAACAGCAAAAGACTTGAGCAGTCTATAATGGAAACGCAGTATCCAGTGGTGCCAGTGCTGGTTTTTTCACCGGATCTGGTTTTACGGGCCTCGTCTGGTTAGCTGGTGTTTTTTGCGGATTCTGTGTTTTTTAAAAGAAGCTCTTGAAAACTTGAAAGTGCATTATTAGCAGAGAAAATTTGATGTATTGACAGACTTTTTCTGCATGCTAATGGCATTACCTCACTCCTCTGCATGTGCCCAGAGGTTTTTTTAAAAGTAAATTTAGTAAAAACAAGAGAAGCTAACAAACTTTCATGTGAAACAGTTTCAAATTGAAAACTGGCCAAACAGGCAGTTGCTAATGAAGCTTGCTATAAGTTTAACCCAAGTAGACACCTGGTTGAAGATGTGCATGAAGGACGTTGTTGGCAGAGATATGCCACCTCCGTCTATGACAGCAATATTTGGGGATTGGTCTGTTTCGAGGGGCAACCCTTTGCTTTGGAACTCAATGCCGGCGGATGTGACTAGGGCGACATCTCCTGAACTGTTCACTAGGGACCTTAAAACATATTTATTTAACATCTCCTATTAGGGACACTTGTAAAGCACTCTTGACTTTAGCCTTCGCTATGTGTATTGCGCTATATGAAATTGTCAGAATTTAATAATAATAATAATAATAATAATAATAATAATAATAATAATAATAATAATAATGCCAATTTATTGAAACAACACAAGAAAGATTCCACACTGCCCATTCAATCACGTGATCTTGAAGATGCAGAAGTTGTTGACATAGACTATGACTTGCTGACCAGTTACCACATTAACTCTGAAGTCACTTTGAACAATTTACATGCATTGCATTGGTCCTCGATTCTCGGATATAGAATTGCCTTCCCTTCTGTCTACTACGGCAAATAGGTCTACAACTTGTTTTGCGGGAACTCTATTAAATGTGATGTTGCCTGATATACACACATATTGCATAATGCTACTATTATTGTAATTTATTGAATAATGATTTTAGCTTTGTGAATTGCTTATCTAACCTTTCTAGGATTTGATCCAGATTTGTATACATTACTTTGAACGTAAAGCAATGTATCATTACATTACCGGTAGTTTGTTTCTTTACTTTTTCTAACTTTGTTTTCAATTATTCCATTAATTAAGTCACTATTATCTTCATTTATTATAATGTACTCTAGTATGTTGCATCAAATTGCCTAAGAGTAACATTATCCTGTTTTGAATCAACATTCTCCTGTTATAAATTAACTGTTCTTGTATTTCAGCACAACTTGTAACGCAGATGCATTGCAAACTTATTGAAAAATAATAAATGATGCTGAAGTTGAAGATTAATTATCTTTTGCAGATGTATAATAAGTATGCTGTAATAAGTATGCTGCGTTGTTTTTAGAGTTTCAATTCGCCAAGCACGGGCCTTTGCGTTGGTTGTATGGAGTGAATTTCTATAGAGCTCTCTTTAACACCATATCAGCTATGGATGAGCTTCAGTTATTTGAGCTGCTAGGTCATAACCGAGTGGAGAAGAGACTGTGTGCAATAGAAACACTGCAATCTACCCTGCAGGGCGACTGTTTGCCCTTTACCGATTGCCAGGAGCTTTTCTTGCTACTGTCGACGGCACTGGAAGACGCAGTGCGTGATGTGAAGGTGCCATGTCTGCGCCTGATGA
This sequence comes from Metaphire vulgaris, assembly GCA_018105865.1. Classification (NCBI taxonomy): domain Eukaryota; kingdom Metazoa; phylum Annelida; class Clitellata; order Crassiclitellata; family Megascolecidae; genus Metaphire; species Metaphire vulgaris. Next base: position 2,139,654 of record CM030838.1, read on the forward strand.
TGGCCTTAGTGCCGTGCCTTGGTGCCGATGGTCCTCTGTGGGTTTCATTCGTTCTGCCGTCGGTCATTCAGTGCTTCACGGACTCGCGAAGTGACGTGCATCATTTGGTTGTTAAGGTTTTGCAATTATCGTTAAAGAGACTGCCGTTTCAAAACATCATGCATACTCTCGCCGATCATGGATTAGAAAACGACGACTTTTGTGTACGGAAAGCAGTCATTTCCTTCTTGCCAACGCTATTCTCTGCAGATCTAAAAGATAGAAATTTTCTTGATCTCGTTCATTCTTTGATCGCCTGTCTTTCGGATACGAGCTTACAGCCGAGCACTCTCGAGGCGCTCCAGGAACTTTCCCGTTTGGTTGGCGAGGATAAGTTTTCAGGTTACATCGATGCTATGCCGAATAGGTTGCAAGAATTGTATTCGGAAATAAAAAAGAATAAAAATGTGCAGAAAAATACTGAAAATAGCGCAGATTTAAATTTTCGTGACGGTAACATGAGAAATCAGAAAAATGTGAAATCCCAAAAGAGTAAAGATGATATTCTGCAGTCTTATTCAAATGGAGGTCATAACTCCAACGGAGAGGACTCTTTAAGATTTGGGATTTTTCCTAGACGAGTTATCCAAGACATCACGGATGATTTGGATTCTCAGTTGCATAATGGTGCACTGGACGAGCTCAAAACTACTATTGAAAAGAGTAAAAACTTGAACCTTCTGACTCCACATTTACCCGAATTCATTGACTTTTTGGTCATGCTTTTGGATGGTTCAAACAGCACAGTCAACAAGACGGCGCTCGATGTTTTTGCTGTCGTAATCGAGAGATTTGACGTTACTACGCTGAAGCCGCATATTCGACGCCTTCTCGTCGGTCTGACGAAGCACCTGGGTGACAACATTCCGTATTTCCGTGAAGGAGTCATGAAGCTCGTCATCCAGTTGATGCAGATTTTCTTGCCTCGAACCTGCATGCCCGTTATTTGCGAGAACCTGGGCAGTCGAAATTCGAGCGTTCGCCATGAATCGGTGAACGTGATAATCGTCGCCCTGCTGACTTTTCCAAGCTCAGATTTCGACCTCGGTGTGTTGTGCGAGAAGATTGCCTTTGCACTCGTCGACCCCAAGAAACTAGTGCGTCAGGCGGCGCTGGAGTGCCTGGCCGTCTTGAACCAAGCGCTTGGGCCGCGCCAGCGCGGCGTCTTGACCGACGCTGTTCAAAACTGCGAGAAGGACACCGGTGTCGTGGGCGCCTTGGTGGCCACCCAGGCACGTCTCGCGAACCTCCAGCTGCCAAAGATCGGGAAGTTCGGGTCGGTCGAGTACGTCACGTGCGGCAGTCGCAACAACGGCGCCGGAAATACGGCAGACGTCGAGTGGATTCTTTCCGGCTCGAGTGGACACGGTTCTTCCGCTCGATCCTGTCTGTCCGACTCGGTCGTATTGATGGAACGGGGCGAAAAGAGCAGTCCGCCGCCGTCCGGGCGCCTCGAAAGCGCCACGCTTTTCACTCGGTCGCGGCCGAGTATGAGAAAGAGCCTTGCGAAGATGCCGTGGGATACCGACGGGTCAAATGGCGAGGTTAGTACGATAGTACCGGCATAAAATGTGCGCATTCATTTTAATGATGAATAATTTGGAAATTAAGATTTTCATGCACAGTGCCACAGCCAGGGTTGTGGAATAGGGGGGGGGTGGGAGAGACACGTTGACATTTTCAAGTAATAATGTCTACAAACAAAAAATTATAAAGAGCTTGGAAGGAAGTTCTTGACACATTCATGTCCATATGTCAATTCTGTTCCAATCATCCGACCTACCCATCGCGATAAATTTCTCAACAGTTTTGCGCAAGTTCCATGACTGATCCCAGTCAGAATGGGGGTGAGGGGGGTTGTGGGCTGTGCTAATGCTTATGCATTAGACTGATATTGATTAATTAGCATATACATTTAGTTGAATTGCCTTTGTATTATTTGTTTCAATTAACATAGAATTTGCATCTTCAGACCTTGTTTCTAAATTAGATTAATCACTTGCTGTTTATGCATTTTCATTGCTTAGTGTACTGCTCACACAAATGCAAGTTGAGCATGACACTTGAGAAAATACTTGCACAATACCGATGGTATGCGATGCAGCATTTCAACGGTATTTCATTGTGCAGGTTGCATTTGCAACATGGCTGGCAAAATCTTGACTGCCTTTAGCATTGTTTGATTAGTACTTCAGCATCAAATGGCAATCGTTTGACTCTCATTATATTATTTGCAATGTTATTCAACTAAAGTTTTCGCTGAAGCAACGCATGCGACGTAACGCGTCGTCTGGCGATGTCTCGAAGGCGTCATTTACACCTCAGCCGGGTCATCACGTCCTGAACGATTTCTCGATTACAAGTAGGCAGTCCTTAGCTACTGTACTTTGCACTATAGTTTTCAATTTGAATGTTCTTGGGCCCACTATAGTCATCTTTCACCTGCCTGCCTGCCTGTCTGTCTGTCTGTCTGTCTGTGTGTTCTTGGTGCATATTTGGTTTGCCTGCGTTGAAAACTCAAACACCAATTGACTAGCTGTTGATTTCAATGTTCCGATGTCTTTTGACCAGTTGCCCACATTCTGTCAGATGCAGTTAGCTTTGAGCTGTGTTTGACTGGGCAAGTTTGAATAAAATTGTCAGTTTTGAATTTGCAGATTTTAGAAATTTTTAGAAAATGTCTGAAGTCAAGAAGTTGGCATAGTTGGTTCGAACTTTAACTTTAAAATTCAAAGGATTGGTCTGAGATATTTAATGTTGCCTTGCCATAAATTTATGGTTAAGTAAAAAATTTTGGTTCTTATTATGTCAGCAGGATTGTCCAGCTACACTTTGGTCTTTAAAAATTTCTATCAGCCTCCCTCCATGTGCTTAATGCAAGATCAGAAGAGACCAAATTCTATTAAGTAGACTGCAGCAATGATGTGAATTTTGACCGTAGACTTTATCGCTTGTTAACTGATAGCATTAGATCAATTACCTGGGCACATAAATTAATTCATTTAGAACTTTCACATGCCGAGCCTTTGCAGACTTAAATTCACATTGTTTCTTATTGCGTCAAAGTTTTAGTAATATGGCTTGTTGCTGTCTGGATTTTGTATTGTGATTTCTCAGCTTATTATGAAGATGCAAAAGCCTTTACCCAATTGCATTGGTGTAGCCATGGGAGGTCCGTGGGGGGGGGGGCTTGGGCCCCTATTCTTGGCTGGGATCAGACGTGGGATTTGTGCAAAACTGTTGGGGTGGGGTTAGGGTGGGTTAGAATGATTGCACCAGATGCAATATATGGGCTTCGGTGTGCCAAGAGCCCTCAATGATCTTTGTTTTTGATTTTTGGCTTTTTTACTCAAAAATGTCGGGGCTTGGTGTGTTGGTCTGCCCCGATTCTAGAGCCATGACTGCGCCATTGACGTTCTGCTATTTAACTGCCATAAAAAGCAGTTAAACTTTACTACTTTCCTCGTGTTTTCCCTAATTTGACAAGTGCACGGCACTTCATAGACAAAATGTTGTGAAATGTTCTTTTACTTCTTGTATTCTTGCATACGGTAAAGAGACATCTATTTGTGTTATCGCACAATTTCATTAGAATCCGTTTACTGGTACTCGTTTGAGTGGTTCGTAACTTTTGCGGTCAACTGTCTGTCACAGATAGGGTTGCCAACCGTCCTTTATTTCAAAGGACAGTCCTTTAATGCACCTCTGAGTCCTTGTCCTTTATCGCTTTTATATAGGACCATGGTTTGTCCTTTATTTCAAAAATCAAGTCATGAAACCACACATTTCAATTGAAATTTCCCTTTTTGCTTGTCACCCCATTTCAGAAGAGAGATGACCTTTTTTGCTTGACATCGTATTTCAGAAGGGAGATGACCTTTTTTTTGCTTGTCACCGCACTTCAGAAGGAAGTGAACCCATTTTTTCCCGCACCGAGTGATACCAAGGTTTTTCTGCACCGGGTGTCCTTTATTGCAATTTGTCAAAGTTGGCAACCCTAGTCACAGATTACAGTTTTCTGCCTATTTATTGGTTGACATCATTTTCTACATCATTGAATTTATTGACAAACAAAATGTTTTCAAATGAAGATCATATTCAATCTAATTTTATATTAGAATTGAAATGAGGTCTGGAATAAAAAATTACAAATAATTGACATTGGTTTTCACGATTAATTAATTATCGAAGGGTTCCCTTTTTCCGGACACAGTATAGTGTTCCTTTGTAATGGAAAAATTTCGATGAAATCAAACATTACTCTTCTGCAATGGCCATTCCAACACAAATCCTGATAACACCAACGAACCTGAAGATTGTCTTAGGCGAATACAATTATGTTTACAAGCTGGTTTAATCTATCGGACTGCTTCAATTGCCCTAAAATTAATTGCATTATGGCTTTCTGTGGCTATGAGACCAGATGATTGATGATGGAACTTACATGCAATCTGTCACTTTACCCTCCTCAGCTGTGCACAGTACAATTTAATCTTGCATTGATAGCAAAAATTGAGTAGATTATATACGAGGTACATTACAACCAATACCAACCAATACGATAACGCATTACATGGGACTGTACATTGCGGTCAGTTATAACCGAGGTTACATTATGACTGAGTGCATTATAATGAAGTTATGCTGTACGCATCTTTAAGAGTTGGCATGTTTTGTGATGTGCTTTCAAGATGGGGAGTTGGGTGGCATCTGTCCACTGCCCACGGGCCCTCGTCTTGTGAGGTCGGGATCCATAAAGAGGATATCCTCTTGTCCTGCTGTTCCTCCGATTCGCAGCCGAATTGACCGGCGACACGGTGGTGTCCAGTCCAGCGAGGTGACGCAGAGCTGCTGGTTTCCCGACCAGACAGCGGCTGATTATCATTTCAAAACCGAAGTACGTGCACAATACACAAATAGGTTGGGTGGTCAGAACGAGTTTATTCAGAGTTCATGTTGTTTGTCCGAATAAAATAGTTTTGCTTAATTTGTTCAGAGTGTGTATTGTACTTATATTTGAGAAGCAAGATGCATTGCACTGCATGCTTACATTGCAAACATTAATAATAATAATAATAATAATAATAATAATAATAATAATAATAATAATAATAATAATAATGTGATTTAAAGTGGTTTAGGAGGCCAAGTAAGCCTGTGTGAATTTGTGAAAACCACTGATGTAACCATCTGCATTCAATAACCTAGTTTATCAAGATAGACTTTGAATCCGTTTACTGTTTCAACTGTCACTCCCACCTCGTCCAAACTGTTCCATTTGTCCACAACCCTTGCACTGAAAAAATTCTTCTTTCTTGGACCCAACCTCTGCTTAAACAATTTGCATTTTTGGCCTCTTGTACTGTTATAGTGTGCCAATGTAAAAAAATCGATCATATGGCACATCTACTTTCTCAGTCATTATTTTGTATGTTTCTATCAAATCCCCTCTCTCTCTTCTCTTTTCTAATGTTGTCGGTACAAGCATTTAGTAAAAATGGTATATCTCCTACTGTATTCCATGCATGCATTATTTTACATTTTCTTGAAAATAAATGTTTCATAATCACTATCATATTCTGCCATTAATTAAGAGACAGTGCTCAATAATTTTTTATATTTCAATTTCTTTTCAGGTGTGTTGGAGTAAGACTTTAATATTGAAATGTTTTCTTTTTAGAAACAGTTTGTATATATCATTAAATTTTTAAGAATCATTCAGTCAGAAGCACAGAGTACACACAGGGTTTAATCTAGGCCATTTCCGGGGGGGGGATTGGCCTTTCCCTCACCCCCGGAAATTTCAAATTCCCCCGGAAATTTTGGCATGCTACATCAACTAACAGCAGCCCCCTAGCTGACTTCTTCCCACCCCCGCCCCCGTCTTTTCAGTCACTCCCGGCTTTGTCAGTTTCCCCGCCGGAGTCCAGGAGTCTCGATTAAACACTGAGTACATATAAGCCCGTTCACTGACAATTATTAGAAAAGGGTCTTACTCTTCCCCTCTGACTGATCTCTGGAATGACCTGGTCTTTTGGCCTTTTGTGGATGATTTTTGAAGTACCGATCGATGCCCTTGGGTATTAGAACTGGTGCTACAGAAGTGCATAATTATTATTATTATTATTATGTATGAAAGTTAGTTAGGGTTCATCCATATACTGGTAGTATGTTAGTTAGTATCCATTGAGATAAAAATAGTATGTCCAGCTGACCTGAAATTTCATATAGCGAACAGTTTTCATTGCAGTCGTCCGATTCAACGAGAAGCTTGCGAAACAGTGCGGGAAAGCGAAAAGTGGCGAAGATGTTTGGAAAATTCGAGAGAAAGGAAGAATCTCGACAGCACGATGAAAACTCTAGGGGGCAGTTTTCAACTGAGAAGTATACGGATGCCGAATGGAGAAAAGAAAATGGCTTATTCGAGTCTACAAACGTCGGCGGGTATGTTATATCAGATCAGAGGAGGGATTAACCCTTTAATGCCACCATACATATGGCATTTTGCATACATTTAAAAGAATACATTGTATTGTTCAATGATTTTGTGTTTATTGTGATTGTTGTATTTTTGTGCTATGTGAAGTCTGCAGAGCTCTTCAAAAGTATCAAAAACTGCAACAGAAGGGAGCTCTTTGACTGAAGATCGAAGTTCAACTGAGCCGTTGTCAATGCAGCAGCAATATAAGCCATCGCAAGAGATTACGTTACGTAGTAATGCAGCGTCTGATGTGGCCGTGTTCGGTAAAGGTTACGCGGATGAGGCTGAAACGCGGCCAGATGTGTTGGATGTGTCAAAGGCTTACGATCAGCGTGGAGCTTCGAAAGGTCAGAGTTCGACCCGAGAAGTTTACTTGTCTTTTATCGCAAGAATAATTGAAAAACTGCTGATTTTAGTAAAGTCAAAATGACAACACGAGTAGGTTTATTTTTCAGCCCCATGTCTGAAATATCTGAAAATACAGCTGTACAGGACCGTCGAGACAGAAATCTCGGGTCCCTGTGCAGAGTACCCATGGGTGGGTTCCCTAGAAAATTTAAAATCGAAATCTGGGGACAGCCTTTTTTTGCCTGTCAGCGTCAGCAAGCAATGCCCTCGATGGGCCCCCATCTAACCCTAACCTAACTCACCCAGGCCAACTACAGATCATCGGGCCCTTGTGCATTTGCCTCTCCCTGCCCCCATCTTGGCAAACCTGCAACTGTATAGCTCCATTTACTGTTTTAGTACTTAATTTGCTTCATTATTAAATTTGGTATGGGTGTTCCATGCTAAAAAAACACAGTTTGTCTGTTTTATAATCCACCATTATAGCCAGCCTTGCATAAATGACTTTAATTGGGACATTTTTCATCATATTTAATCAAAATGGGAAGCCCCCCAATGTGCACTTCAGTTTAGAAAACTGTGACAGACAGACACTGAGAAATCATAGTATCTTCTTCCGTGAAGATCTGGCAAATTTGTGTGAAAATGATTTTAGCTTTTTCTTTGACGTTTACTTTAAAATTACTTTACTGAAAATGCCGGTTTTGTTTTCAAGTGAAGATTTCTTTTGGTCTTTGCAGTCATGACAACACTTTTCTCCCTAGATTTTAGTTTTGTTTCATTGATTTAATTCTTATTATTGCTTACACGCTCATTTTTATTATGCATTTTGTGCAATTTATGATTGGTTTTGTGTATCTTGCTTTAAGGTTCTTTTGATAAGATGTCAGTCAGTTTGAATCCATCTGATGGAACGGATTATGGTGATGAGAGGCCGATTAAGCCGGCCAAGAATTCATTTTTAGATGGCATTCACGGTTTCAATGTCTACAATTTACCGTCAGACGACACAAAAGATCGAGAACATCAGGTAAAATTCACGTTGTTACTTATATTAAGATGCTAACTTTATTGTAAAATTATTACATTCAGGATGTAAATGTAAAAAATAATCTTAATTTTCAATAAATTTTGATTTGTATTTGATATGATAAGGTATGTATTGTGTATTGTTATGTTTCGACCTTGCATTTTGCCAAAGTTGATTTAATAAAGTGATCTTGTATTGTATTGTATTCAGATTTATTTACAGGACTTTTCTGTAGCTCATTAGCTTTATGATGGTTAGATACAGACATCTTTGTTGTTGAGTTGTAAAAATCTGTATGAAGACTCAATGAGTTTTGCATTGTACTTGTGAACCTGCATTTGTGTCATAATGTAGATTGCTTTTAGCTCATTGATTAATCAAAAGTAGCACTTTTATTTAAATTCATTTGCAGTTTATCTTTCATGGTTTTTTATGGGCGCGTATCTGAATTGTCAATTTCTGACTGACAATTTCTGACTGACTGGTCGATCGAACCTAAGATCTGACCAAGGAATAAAACTCTTGGTGCCCCCCCCCCCAGCTAAGACTGCTAAGTTTGGGGACAGATCCCTTTCAAGGGATAATCCCATAGAGTGGAATTCCCTCCCGGTAGATGTCAGGTCAGAAATCTTCCCCGACCGTTGTGCTCAAAAACTGAGAACACATCTTTTTAGTACATCTTATGGAACTTTTCTGTAAAGTGCTCTCATCTGCTGCCTGAGCTTTAAGATAGCGCTATATAAGTTGTCACCTTAATCTTATTATATAATTCTCGATGTCTGTCGGTCCGTCTGTCGCGTCTGTCCGCAACACGGCGGGTATTGCAAGACGCTGTTGTCATTGACAACCAAATATTGTTTAATCAAAACGGATTTTAGCGTCTTAATTGCAGCTTAAACCCCGTCCCCTTCCCTCACCCCATCCCTCTCCTAATCGCCCAGGCCCAACCCATTCCGGCCCCGGCCCCAAACCCCTTTTCCCCTTCTCTTTCCCCATCCCCCTTCCCTCTCCTCATCTCCTCCCAATAGCCCCGGCCCAACCCATTCAGACCCCGGCCCCAAACCACCCCGTTCCCCTTCCCTCTCCCCAACCCTTTTCCCTCCCCCCATCCCTCTCCCAATAGCCCCGGCCCCAACCCATTCCGGCCCCTGGCCCCAAACCCCGTTCCCCTTCCTCTCCCCATCCTCCTTCCCTTTCCCAATCTCCTCCCAATCACCCCGGCCCCAACCCATTCCGGCCACGGCCCCAAAACCCTTTTCCCTTCTCTTTGCCCATTCCCCTTCCTCTCCCCATCCCCTCCCAATCGCCTCGGCCCCAACCCATTTGTCTCCATTTCCCTCTCCCCATCCCTCTCCCAATCGCCCCTGGCCCCAACCCATACCTGCCCCTGGCCCCAAACCCCGTTCCCCTCCCTTTCCTCATCCCCTTCCCTCTCCCCCATCCCTTCCCCAATCATTTTTAAGCCCCGTTTCCAAACCTACACAACACTGCTCCGAAAACCTGTACAACCCACTTTCCTCCTCCCAAATCTCCCTTCCCTCTCCCAATGCCCTGCTCCCCGTTATTATATATATATTGTATATATATATATATATATATATATATATATATTTAGCCTCAATACCTATTTTTTTAAATATTACCCTCAAGTGGGGATTAAATTTTCAGACGCTGTCACCGTACTGGGGATTTTTAATTTTTGGAAAAGCGTTCTTCAGAAATGATTGATATAACGTTTTAAATTTGCTATATCTCAGGCTATATAGGAGCTAAAAGATGAGGTTTGCACCATTGTTTAGATTGTTTATTCCTCTTTCTAATCGTCCGTGCAAAACAAAAATTGGGGTAGAGTCCACTTTACGGCCTAAAATATCACTCTCTCCCCCCGAAAAACTTTTAAAGCCCCCTAGCAAAATATTTTCAGCGGTAACCCCACTTTGGTCAGCGGCAAAGTTGTAAAGGGATGTCAGAGGAACAAAATAAACCAAAAGGTTTGAAAATCGGTCGACATTTGGCAAAGATCTATCAGTTCTAATCTTAATGTTTGAACAAAAGTATTATCGGTGAATTTCGCGAAAGTTTTGAAGTCTCGAGAAAGTTTCCAACTTTTTGAATTTGCTATATCTCAGGCTATATAAGAGCTAAGAAGATGAGGTTTGCACCATTGTTTAGCTTTTTTATTCCTCTTTCTAACACTCCGTGCAATACAAAAAGTCCAGCATTCACGAGCTTTGTGAGAATGAGGAGCAGGCGGTTGCTCGGCGAAAAGCAGCACAGCAAACAAGAGAATCAAGCACTGCATGTCGTTCGACACTGCCAAATCAGTACACCTTCCTTGACTATCAAGGTTCAGAAAATTTCTGCGAATGGGCGTTGACTCGGTTGAAGAAAAAGGCGGCGAGTGAAGGAGAACTAATTGCGCAAAATGCTATTGCATTAGCGCAAAATCGGGTGGTAAAACAGACAATCTCCCCCGTCATAAAATGCTGTTGCATTTGCGCAAAATCGGGTGGTAGAACAGCCAATCTCCCCCGTCATAAAATGCTATTGCATTTGCGCAAAATCGGGTGGTAGAACAGCCAATCTTCCCCGTCATTTTTGACGGGTAAACACCTAGTCTTATTATATAATTCTCGATGTCTGTCTGTCGCGTCTGTCCGTCCGCAACACGGCGGGTATTGCAAGACGCTGTTGTCATTGACAACCAAATATTGTTTAATCAAAACGGAGCGTTTAACGAAGCGTCTTAATTGCAGCTTAAACCCCCGTCCCCCTTCCCTCACCCCATCCCTCTCCTAATCGCCCAGGCCCAACCCATTCCCGCCCCGGCCCCAAACCCCCTTTTCCCTTCCCTATCCCCATCTCCTTCCCTCTCCCCATCCCCTCCCAATCGCCCTTCCCCCAAACCCCCGTTCTTTTTCCGTCTCCCCAACCCTTTTTCCTCTCCCCATCCTTCTCCCAATCGCCCCCCCAAACCCCGTTCCCCTTGTCTCCCAACTCTTTTCCCTCTCCCCATCCCTCTCCCAATCGCCCGGCCCCTAATCCATTCCGGCCCAGGCCCCAAACCCCGTTCCCCTTCCCTCTCCCCATCTCTTTTCCCTCTCCTCATCTCTCTCCCAATCACCCTGGCCCCCAACACATTTCCGGCCCCGGTCCCAAACCCCTGTTCCCCTTCCCTCTCCCCATCCCTTTTCCCTCTCCCCATCCCCTTTCCCTCTCCCCATCCCTCTCCCAATCGCCCCGGGCCCGACCCATTCCAGCCCCAACCCATTCCCTGCCCTGGCCCTAAACCCCCGTTCCCCTTCTCTCCCTATCCCCTTCCAACTACCCATCCTCTCCCAATCGCCCAGGCCCCAATTGCCCTACCCCACCGGCCCCAAACCCTGTTTCCAAACCACACAACGCTGCTCCGAAAACCCGTACAACCCACCTTCCTCCTCCCAAACCTCCCTTCCTCTCCCAATGCCCTGCCCCCATTATTATATATATATTTATTCATTCCTAGCCTTAATACCTATTTTTTATATTTAACCCCTCAAGTGGAGATTAAATTTTCAGACGTCGTCACCGTACTGGGGATTTAATTTTTGGAAAAGCGTTCTCAGAAATGTTTGCTGTAACGTTTTAAATTTGCTATATCTCAGGCTATATAGGAGCTAAAAAAAGATGAGGTTTGCGCCATTGTTTAGATTGTTTATTCCTCTTTCTAACCGTCCGTGCAAAAAAAAAAATTTAAGAGTCCACTTTACGGCCTAAAATATCACCCTCTTCCCCGAAAAATGTTTAAAGCCCCCTAGCAAAATATTTTAAGCTGTCAGCGGCAAAGTTCTAAAGGGATGTCAGAGGAACAAAATAAACCAAAAAGTTTGAAAATCGGTTGACATTTGGCAAAGATCTATCAATTCTAACCCGATGACCCCAATGTTTGAACATAAGTATTATCGGCGAATTTCGCGAAAGTTTTGAATTCTGAGAAAGTTTCCAAATTTTTTGAATTTGCTACATCTCGGGCTGTATAAGAGCTAAGAAGATGAGGTTTGAAACCATTGTTTAGCTTTTTTTATTCCTCTTTCTAACCCTCCGTGCAAAAACAAAAAAAGTTCACGAGCTTTGACAATCAAGTGAGAATGAGTAGCAGGCTGTTGCTTTGAAAAAAAACAGCACAGCAAACAAGAGAATCAAGCACTGCATGTCGTTCGACACTGCCAAATCATTACACTAACGTTGACTATCAAGTTTCAGAAAATTCACGCGAATGGGCGTTAACTCGGTTGAAGGAAAAGCGCGAGTTAAGGACAATCATCTGCATTTGCAAAATCTGTAAAACAGCCAATCTCCCCGTCATAAAATGATTGCATTTGCGCAAAATAGGTGGTAAAACAGCCATTCTGTCATAAAATGCTATTGCATTTGCGCAAAATCGGGTGGTAAAACAGCCAATCTCCCCCGTCATTTTTGATGGGTAAACACCTAGTAATAATAATAAAAATGAAAGAATAGTCTGTTATTTAATGACAATTGTCAGTGGCGGCTCCACCGGGGATCCAAGGGGGCCTGTGCCCCCTATTGAGTGCCTGCTCCCCCAGTGGCCCTCCAGTTGGGACCCTATACTTAATGCTACATACATTAAACAACAAATGGTTGGCCCCCATGATTAGAAGTTGCCACTTCAACGCCCCCCCCCCACTTGCCAAATCCTAGAGCCGCCACTGACGATTGTAAGTTAGTGTTTTTTAAACTGTAAGTGCATTATTTTTAGCAAGCTAACATTGCCAGATATTTGTGTGAAGGGAGAAAGAAATCAGTCAGAAGCCTCAACAGAAGGAGGCCATAAGCACCCGACGACTAAAGATGATTTCGGAAATGGTGAAATAAATTTCGTCAACAATCGGAGACAAAATCACGTCAATGCGTTCGAAGCTAGGCGACAACGTCTCGATGAAGAGATTAGAAAGGAAAAGCAGAAGAAACTGGACTCTGCCAATCATCGACTTGACTATGGTATGCCTGAAGTTAGATATTTCCGTAAGCGGTGTTGTTATTCTTGTGTTTCGGGGTGTTTGAATTTATATTGCTGTTAATAGATTTTTACTGTTTATCAGTTGCGATGAAACAAACTTGGTGAGGTTGAGAAAACAGTCGAATCTGTATTTTGCGGCAATTTATTTTGATACGTTTCTTTTGAATCAACAGTCAAATGCATTTAAATACATTCTGTTGATAGACTGTCTTGATTTTCATGGTGCCATTGTTTTAAATTGTTTGAAGAAACTAAGTATATTCAGGGCTTTTTTGTGCCGGAACAAGGCGGAACGGCGTTCTGGAAAATCTGAAGACTGTATTTTTTTGCAACATTAAATTCATAAATAGAAAATTTAGAAATGATATAGTTCTAAATTTTCTATGTATGAATTTAATGTTGCATTGATAATAATTATCATTATAGTAACTGTTTGGCCGCTACGTCATGTTGACAATTGACTTCTGACTATTGCGTTCCGGAAAATATTTTTTTACAAAAAGGCCCTGAATATATTTAATATTTAATCACAAAGCTTGAATCAGCAGTTTGCTATATAAATAATTCAGTGGTATCATGTGTCGATAGACAATATCTCAGTGCCATTGATATCTTATAGATCTGACCTCTTACCTTAGTGAATAGCATTGCTTATATTTCATTGCAAGAGGTGTTATATATTATTATTATTATTATTAATTTATTATTATTATTATTATTATTATTAATTTATTATTATTATTATTATTATTATTATTATTTTATTATTATTATTATTATGCATTACATTGCATTGAATAAGTCTTGTTTAATTGTATCTCTTTGGTTACATCTCATTTGCACGGCATTTGATTCTGTGACTTATTAGTCAATGCTAAAATACCTGGGAGTATGGGGACATATTTAGCAGTTTTAGTCTAATTTTGAGACAATGTCCTTGTAGCCATTTGCAAGAGACAGAGATTAGCTCACATTGTCCCAACTTTGAGTCTGGTGTTGAAACTGAAATTTAGTACAATATTTACGGTGAATAAACTCAAATGAAAACATAACCAGATCAGTTTTAAATCTTTTTGATGGTGACATGATTTTACGGGGTGCCCCATATACATGTATGGCACTGTGGGGTCTATGGCGGGGTGGGGGGCATCATCAGTAATTATAGCAGTGCTTCCAAACCTGCATGCCGCGGGACACAAGTGTGCCACAGCAATTTAGAAGTGTGCTGCGACAAAATGTTGGAAAATTAATTTTTTTTAAAGATCTAGAATCTAATCTAACAGCTAACGTAAAGAAGTTAACGATTTTTTTGCATGCCAGCTTGGGAAAAGGGAGAGATCATGATCACATATAACAGGTTTTTTGCTTGTCAGGGTCACAGATGAGGTTTTTTCTGCTTGTCGGCTGCAGTGTACCGTTGACCAGGGGCGCGATCAGGAATATTTTGCCCAACTGCATTCTGCTACATTCCCCACCACTACATGCCTCCCACTGCTACATTTCCCAACAACTACATCCCCCTGCTCGACATATCCCCCCCCCCCTCCCACTGCTCCAGGTCACAAATCGCACCCTGCCGTTGACTGTATGTTTCTTGGATAGTGTGCCATGGCTGGAAAAAGCTTGGGAAGTACTGAATTATAATGTTTGACTGGGAACTGGTTTGGCTGTGGTCGATGGTGTCTATGTTTTACGGAAGAATGTGAAGATGTCTTGTATATGTTTTGTTTAGGTGATTTAGATGATTCTTCGTCTGAGAGAGGCGTTGTGGTTGTAGAGAAACCGCCTCTGAGACGGGCAAACAGAGAACAGAACCGATCCAGACCGTGAGCATTCAGTTGGCTTTGTACATATTCTGTACTAAAAATCATGTCTTCCTTTTGTACTCAAAGTGTTTCTTCGTGAAAATTTCAGAATATTCTTTATATCAAAATAATTTATTCTATTGATTATTAGAGTGTTTTTCACAAAAATTTCAGAATATTCTCTAAACCACTTAAAATTTATTATTATTATTATTATTAGTTTTTAATTAATTTATTAATTACTAATCTGCGGTTATTTGACTTTCTGTTTTAGTAAGAAGTCATCTGCCGTTGCCGTGGCGCCTTCGGCTTCTGCTGCCGCTGTTGTTGACGGCGAAGAAGATCCTTCTGAACTGAAGCCATCTTCGAATCCAACCGGTCTCCTCAGTGAAACCATGAAGCAGTTGGCCCAGGAAGATGACTGGTTTGCTCTTTGTTGTAGTTTGTAGTGGTACTGTATGTTTGACTGATGTCATAACTTTCATTTCTAGGTTCACATTTGAGGATTAAAAGTTTCAGAGTCATCTTTACTTGACATGAAATTGGTAAAACATTTGGATCTAATTCCTTTACAGGTCTTTCATGGAACATGGGCTATTTACTGTTTTGAGCATTTGATGCGGTGTATAAATTAAATAGTGTACGATACATTGCAGCATGGATTAAATATTATTAATAAACAAGTACCAAAGGATACTAGATTGGTCTTGTACAGCTGCTGTTAGACTGTGCAATAAAGTATTGTATAAGTAGTGAGTACAGTAATTGAATGAGGCATTTATGGTATTGTATATTGCAAAGTTTTGCTATTTGTTGACTCAAAGACAAGAAGACAAAGAAGGTGAATACAGGAACAAACCTACAAGAGAACAAGAGGGCAAAGAATGAGATTACACAGCAAGACCATAATCATGCAAATGAATGGATGGGTGAATCATAGTGTTTTTCACACAGGGCAGATCCTACTGAACCACTCTAAACTACTCTAACTATATATATATATATATATATATATATATATATATATATATATATATATATATATATATATATATATATATATATATATATATAGTTATCTGTTTTAGTCCATGTGATATAAATATTTTGATATTTAGCTAAACATGTTAATAACATTACTTGCTGTACTGTAGTACATGATCACGTCTTATCAGTCGGTTTGCCCAGCACTGGATTGTGTTGTATTTGGATTTTATAAAAAAAGAACTTTTATACTGTTTTGCCCTCTTCCCTTTGTCCCAACAATGCTCCTTTGCACCAGACATTTGCTTTTTGGCCTCAGCGTAAGAAATTTAGCATTGAAAATAACTATCATAGGACTAAAATTAATGGATGATTGAACCAAATCAATGGTCCATATATTTAGTGTCAATGTATGCCTGCGTTTCTGTGTTTCATTTGTTAGGTGTTAGATAAATGTTTATCTGATCTTACTTATTTTTCCTAAGGGAAGTGAAGTGTCATGGACTCAATAATCTTCGTCGTCTTGCCATCCATCATCCGAAGGTGTTTGCTGGTCAGACTGTGTCGGTCGGGGTGGCGGTCGTACGTGAGGTCAGCTTTTGTTCGATCTATGGTCCTAGAACCTCTCTGTGAAAATCATAATTATTATCCACCGTTACAATACACTCATTGAGACCAGCGTCCCCTCTTGACCTCGCTGCCCCGAAACCGCTAAAGATTCCAACCCTCGGTGATCGCGCCTTCTCCCGAGGCGGACCACTTCAGTGGAATACCATCCCACCTGAAATAAGGAGGATCAGAGCTCGGCCCATCTTCAAAAACAGACCGAAAAGCCATCTGTTTAGGGAGTCATACACCCTGTAAAGCGCCCTTGTTTTTGGTTATGCTATGTTTACGGTGCTATATAAATAGTCCAGCATACATTACAATACTGTACACTAGACTCGTTTACTCAGAAATCATGTTTGTGAAAGTCTGGTTATTATTTGGTTGAATAGTTTTTAATTCACAATATGCATTTGGATCATGGTATTTAAGTACAGTATATGCAGGGTGGTGCAAAAAAGACCGGACTGTATTAAGTGCGAAACCTAACAGTGACTAGTCCGGTTTTTTTGTACCACTCTGTATAAGTGGTTAATTTTTCTGTGTATGTGATTTTCTTGATGTAAAATTTAATGTTTGATGATGTCTGCCTGCTTTTGTTTTTCTGTCTTTCTGTTTTTAATTTGATTTTTGTATCTATGGTATTAAGTGGGTAAATTTTTCTTGGGCTAGATTTACAGTAGAATTTGATGCAATGGACTCGGTTATAACATATCCTTGGTTATAACGTGCCGCAATGTAATGTCCTAAATTTTACAGACCCGCTAAGTGTGTTATAATGAAGTTCTACTGTAGTTATAGATGACAGTTTTTGCTATATTGTCTCAGCTCAGTTAAGTAGAGGTGTCTTATTGTTTCAGAGTGTATTTCCGTAGTAAGTAAGTGTCTGATGTTTTTGTGGTTTTTAGGTGAAAAGTCTGCGATCTTCTGTTTCAGTTCTGGCAACAAAGTGCCTGGCTGATATGTTTGCCAACCTAAAGAGTGACATGGATGTCGTACGTTTCTATTTCAGTTCTCATCATTGAAAAGGATCATTCCTCTGTTGTTACAGAAGCGATATTCAGTGGCGTAGCCAGGATTTCAGAAGGGGGTTTTGAAAAAAAAATCGTTGATAACTGCCATGTTTTCACCCCAAAAGTCGCCAAAAATCGCCTCAAAAAATAAAAATTGCATGGAAATACATTTATAAAAAAATGTTTGCCACCCAAGGGGGGGTTTTAACCCCCAAACCCCTCCCCCATGGCTAGGCCACTGGTGATATTTATTCTTTCCTTCATACATATTTGGCATTAGCCAAGCATCACACATTCTGAATGTGTTGAATAGTTTGTAGATTACAAACTGTTGAAATTTACCGTGTTTTTTTTCCATAACTGTGATCCTGTTGTGTTTCCAATAGATCCTCGATCAAACGGTCGGTGCTTTGTTGACCCGATCCAGTGACGCAAACAATTTCATCCGAGAGGAAGCGGAAAAATCGCTGAGAGCGATGGCAGAGAATATAGCCGCTCAGAAATCTCTGAGTTGTCTTATTTCATTGGGATCTAAGTAAAAATACCCATTTGGCTTTTTATTTATGCTCTATTAATTTATTTCGCAGCCATCTGCCAGGGGGCATAGTCACGAAGGGTTTCACTGTAGTTTGCATTTTTCACTTAGCAGAACTGTAGCTGTAGCACATTGCTTAAAAACTATTCGTACTAAGTAACTGACTGATGTTGACAAGTTATTTTTGATTTTTGTGTCATTTCAGAGGGATATGTAATGCATCTCTTTGTACTTCTATTTTAATCTCTTGACTGCTGCATATTTGTTATTTGCTGTTATGCAGTAAGTTGTGGTCCCACTTAAGTAAGTAAGTAATTGAGTATGTAAAATCCTGTGAATTTATATAGCGCTTTCAAAAGGAGTACCACAGTAGCTGCTTATTCTTAGTTGCTTAGTCTAAATTTGAATAGCTATAGCCAGAAGGCTATTTATTATAAATATTACTTTGAACTGTACTATTTCTTATGACTTTTGATTTTTGGCATGTTTAAACGTCTATGATATATTACTGCACCAGTTAAGTGTAATGTAATGTAATGTAATGTAGCATTCATATGGTGCCTCTTTATTTCTTTACAGAGGTGCTCCCAGCTTTGTAGTTGCAAGATAAAATTGTAAGACTTTAGTTTTTGCATTGAGCAGAGTGAACGAGTAAGAAGTGAGGCCCGAATGGATGGGGGTCGACGCAATTGCAGTAAATATGCACGTTCGACATTGAGTAAAAATTGTGGGTGATCTGTGGACATAAACACCCTTATGATCAGTCGAGCAGAGCAGGTGATGTGCAGTGGAAGAGGGCGGTTTGAATAGCTCAGTAATGTCGGCTGCATCTTCTTGTTTTTGAAATTATTCAGAAAGCGTACAGTAGAACCTCGTTATATCGAACTCGCTTATATCGAAATCTGCTTATATCGAAGTTTGAGCGCCGGTCCCGCCAAAACAGTGTTAATGAAAGAGACATCGGATATATCGAACCTGGGATATATCGAAGTATTTATCCCGGTCCCTTGAACTTTGATATAATGAGGTTCTGCTGTAGGTATTCTTTGCATTGAAATTCAGCAATTTCATCTATGGTTGAAATTTCTAGACATCGAAACGCATCGATACGTGCGCTGACCGCTCAGTTGATTCTGTCGATCGCTGAATCCCTTGGCCCTGGTCACGTGCTGAGCGGCGTCAGAGATATTACGGACAAAATCCTTCCAGCAGCTGCGGCTTTTCTGCTTGACAGTTCTCCCGAAGCACGGTTATTTTATTTTATTTTATTTTATTTATTTATGAACTTATATATCTACAGGGTGGCGCAAAAAAACCGGACTAGTCACGTTTAAGTTTGCATTTAATATAGTCCGGTTTTTTATGCGCCACCCTATATATATATGTTGCTAATTGTAATTTTCAAAGATCTCAATCGATGGGGACGGAAGATGGCAGAGTGGGTTATGTGCTGGAGCGTCAGGCTGACGGAGCGGGTTCAGGCCCGTTAATGCCCCTAGTGGCTTTCACACAGGCAGTAATGCTTCCTAAGCCACTTTAAATCTTGCTAAGTAAGTTAGGTAAGATGGTACTCCAAATCCATTCCATAAAGGGCAAGGTTATTGTCAGAGATCAGTTAAAGTGGAATTGATTTGTTAATATGGCTGGATTCACAATGGAAACAGTTAAACAGTTAAGCTAAACAGGTTAACTTGAGCTTGTGTTTTTAAGGCTGTAACTAATAAATAATGACTTTAAATTTTAACAGATATAGGGTCCGGGATCCCCATTTTACATTAAGTTACAGTTAAACACATGGTTAAACAGATGTTAGATCTCTGAGATTTTGTGTTTGAATACCAAGTTATATTTTTCACTAATTTGCTTTAGTTGATGTTTTAATTATTTTGACAAAATGCCAGATCTCTGAACGATTTTATCGATTTCGGCGACAGCTACCAACTGTTATATTTTGTACTGAAACAATAAAAGCTTGGACTCTGAAAATGCACAATATTCCTTGAGAAATTAATGTTGTTTTGAATACACCAGACCATTTTGACAAAATGCAAGATTTGAAAAATGTTCATTGCACATTTAACTCTTTGACAGAAAAGTTGATTTTTTTAGCTCCAGTTTGACACCGATTGATACCCATGGTTAGAGGTTTTGTGCATAATTATTGTTTTAAATCAAATATCAAATAAAAAACTTATATATCAAATGAAAAGGGTTTTGACTATCTACAAGAATATGAAAAGAAAAGGTAACATTTTCAAGAATTCTTCATATTTCATGAGAAGATATTAAAATTTTAAAATTAAAAATTAAATTTGACTTTGAAGTTCATCAAAACTACTACAGGACAGTATAAGTACTATATGAAACATGTACAAATATGTACTAAACATTTGAAAAAAATTATATATGGATGCACTACTACTATTTTATTTTTTGAGAGGAATTGAAAGGTCTCCAAACAATTAATGTCATGTATTTTTTACACTTGTCACAAAAAGTTACAAAACGTTTGTGTCCAGAATGGTTTAAAAAGAGCCAAGATTTGAAAATTACAACGTACATATTTTTGACATTTGTCATAAAATTTAACTTGGTTTTATATTGCCCAGCAGATTTGTTTGTTTTTGTTATCATCAGGTACGGAAATTTATGTCATCAAATTTACCATTTTCAAAAGTGCTAAAACTTCGATTGAATAAAATGCATCTATTAAGGAAAGGTATTTGAAATTTAAAGGCCAGAAGGACTACAAATCTAGCCAACAAATTGATATAATTTTGCAGTGTGAAACAAACCGTTTAACGTTCAAATATCAAATAATAAGATCATAAAAACAAGGGCATATATTTATCAAATAAGTGCGTTTTTGTTGTGTGGTCTAATCGTGCAATGTATTTATTGATAATTTTGATGTATATTTAATTAATTTTGATGTATTTAATTGTGGTGTATTTAATCTTGGTGTATTTATTTGTGATGTATTTAATTGTGGTACATTTAATTAACTGCCTGTGTATTGGCAGCTTAACTGTGATTTTTGTATCCGTTTAGTTTGTGTGGTCGAAAAATATTTCACATGCTTTTGGCTCATCAGGACTTTGACAAGATTTTGCCAAAATACCTTTCGAAGGAGACACTCGGTGACATTCAGGACAAACTGGAACAACTGAAGGCCAGGGTACATGCCAAATATATTTGTTTAGATTCAGTTTTTAAAATCTTACAGCAATGTTGTCAGCATGGAGCTTATCTTAACTTTGATTCCACTTGGGCATGAGATGAGTGAGTTGGTTTCCCAGTTGCCTTTCTCACAAACAATTGGGAGTGAACAACTTGTCCAAGGTCACTCTATACAGTGGCTAAGGTCAGATTTGAACCCGTGACCCTTTGATTTCACTTGATTTGTGACATTCATAAATGCAGTATTTAATGACTGTCCATTCATATATCTGTGTTTTAGTATTTGCTGAATTTGTCATGGTTTAAGCAAAAATTCTCACGGCTTTTAATGATTGTAACATCTATAAAAATCCGGTATTTCTTCAGGGTTTGGATGATGTTGACACAAGTTCCTCTCGAGGCAGAAGAATGGCGAGTGTCGAAAGGAACTCTTCGTTAAGGAATCGATCCACTTCAAGGTTTCAAGTTTAGAACTTGTCTTTCTTGTCTTCTGACAAATTTCAAGGATTAAACCGATCTTTTTATCTTGAATGTTTAATATTTAATGTAATAAATTTACTGGATTGATACCTCTTTACTTTCCTGATTTTTGGCATTTTATTTCCAAATAATCTGTTTCTGAGATTTAAAAGGAGGGATAGTCGTATTGCAGTGACAATGCATGTCTCATAACAAGAGGGTTTTTTACTTTTGATTCAACACTGACTCCGATCAATGCAAATTGCCAACCTTACTCGCTATAGTGAGATGTTAGAACTGTAGAATTGTTTGAAGAAATTTTCGGTAAGTTCTTAGATTTCTCAAATTCTTTCCATTTTGCAGACCTTCTTCGGACTCGTCTTTGCGAGCGAGGCGCATCGACGAGGCATCGAAGAGTGAAGTTCAAGATGTTTTGAAGAATCTGTCGACAAATGACTACAGAGAACGATGCAAAGGCCTCGAGCAACTGCGGAATATGACGATCACCAACCTTACTCTGTTTGCATCGAGCATAACCTCGGCATGTATCCTGGCAAACAAAAATGCTTTCTAGACTTTTGTTTTCGTCTTCACTATTTTGTCATTTTAAACATAGAAATTAATACTCGCTGAAAGTACCGGTAACCTATCTGTGCCAAAGACAAGACAGTGGAAAGTTGAAGCCAATTTTCCATCCATCTTTGTAAAGTTCTAGGCGACAGTTACCATAGTTTACATAGAAATGTACGGTAAATCTTCAAATAGAAACTTTGGCTTCTATGAAAACAAATGATTTTATACCCCGGATGTTTGAGTTGAGACAGTTGAGACCTGGCTTCTATTAAGAGTTTTACAGTTGTATGATAACACTTAACAAAATGGCGGAAAACTGGCTTCACTTTCGGACACGTTCTAGTGCTAATTAAATTCTATGATTTTAGCCCTCCGACTTTTTATTCACTTTTTTCAATGAAGTTAGTAGCTCAGATGGTTAGTAAATGATTTTATAGTAATAATTGTATTACTCTTTAGATGACATTAAAATAAAATGATAAATTTTAAGTAGGTTAATTGCTAAAGAGAATTTTCTGTACCATTTTAAAGATGTTATTTTCAATTATACAGTGAATATAGACTTTACCTGGAATGCATTGTCTGCTGTTGTATATGGTTTTTGATATGTGTATCAAAGTCAGACAGTGTACTCCAGCAATGAAGCAGTATTTTATGTGTTGGAAGATGCATTTTTCATAAAAGTTTAGTCATGGCCTTGTTTTATTGTTTTAGGAGCCAGTAGTCAAGGCCAAGCTTAGGAAATGTCAGAGTTTGAAAATTAATTTTTATACAAAAAAAACTGGCACATCAACCAAATTTCAAATTACCTGCAGAAGTACTCCTGGCAGAAAATAATCTGGCTGTGCCGAAAATCGCACAACCCCCTCCCCCTCTCCCCCCCCCGAGATGTCATTTGAACCGTGTTCAATTTTAACTCAAATTTTTTGTTGATTTGTTTATACCTTTGTTTTGTATTTTTTCGCCAGATTTTCGATCGCTTTGTGCCTTGTCTAAGAGATGCCAATTCCAAAGTGACGCATTTGGCTCTGCAAGTTCTTCAGGAAATCGTTCCACTGATTCACGGTCACATGGGAAACCTCGTCAGTATAACAGTCGAACCGCTCGTGGGAAATCTGGCGTCGAACAATCGCGAAATCCGCGACATATCGGCGAAGATTTTGGATCTCTGCATGGAATTCTTTGGTCTGTAGCGATTCTATCGTCTGCCGCGAACTGTGAAGCGGCTGCCGAAATTCTTGTTTTATTGGTTTGGTTTTCTATTCAGTGTGCTAGATGCAACCTTTTTGGGCAATACATTGGAATCCTGTTGAATTTCATACTTCTGGGAACTTCAGAATTCCATTCTTTATTTTCAGAATTCACTACAGATTAAGTTGTTTTGATGAGATTCCATTTTGCATTGATTTACAAATAGTTGCCCAGACTAGGGATTAATTTGGGACAAGATTTTATCCCCAAGGACTTCTTTTGTTATAGCCAAGACTGAATTTGTTATATCAGAATTATTTTTTAGACTAGATTCAACATATGCTATCAGCAGTATTTTTTTACAAGCTTTGCAGCATTTGTCCCCAAACTGGAGCTTTTTAATGCACCAGCCTTTTTACAATTTCACTGTCCTCTAGATGACAAAAACATGAAGTTTCAACATGCACTTTGCAGTGTATTAGTTAATGTTAAAATGGACATCAAAATGGAGGGAGATCTACATCAATTTTTGTGATCATAAATGGCAATATAATGCCTTAAAGATTTTAGATCCTTCCGTACTTCTGCCGTCGTTTAGCAATCAGCATCAGAACTCCAATGTGCAACCTAAGCCCACAATGATTCAGTGAGTCCATGTAAGCATTTCAGTTTCATTTATACGTTTAAAAGGATATTACACTTTTACCTTTAATCAGTTTATATTAAACTTTTTCTATTTATAACAGTGATGAATTTTGAAATGTTTGAGGGGGAACAAGGTCTAGTCTCCACACTTTGGGGATTTCCAGGAAAGCCAATACAATAAAAATTTGGGCAGATTTTAAGGCAGTCCGCTTCCCCAGAGTGTTTTAGAATAAACACTGCCTGTAATTATATGCAAGAATAACCTCCTGTTATTCTAAATACTCTCCATGCAGAAAAACAAGAACGCCACAACGTCATCAATATTATTATCATCATCTTGATATCCTCGATAGTTTGATGTTGTATTACCGTAGTAAATGTCCTCATTCAGTTTACGTGTGACCAGAACTATTTCTGTCTTGCTTAATATATTTTACCTATTCCAAATTCCACCCCATTTTCTGCTAAGTTAATTACCCTCTTTTCTCATCACTTGCCCAAAAGAATTGAGACTGAATTTGTTATATGATTATTTTGTAGACTAGATTCAACATATGCTATCATCTGTAATTTTTCTGTATTGGTTCTTTTATCTGTGGGAAACTTTAGCTTTTAATGTTTTGCCACTTTTTTACAATTTACTTCTCTCTTTGTCTGTCATTAATTGACCTTGATGACAAAAACATCAAGTTTCATGGCTTTGTCACTTTGCAGCAGTGGTGGCTTTTGGGAGGGGCAGGGTCCTTATGTGCATGGACACAGATGTTTCTGGCTATGAAATGGCCAAAAACCATGGTTTATTTTATTGCTCATACACAAAACAACAAATGGTCATCCCCCATGAGAAAAATTTGCCACCCCAACGGCCCCCATTTGCCAAACCAACTTACGCCACTGCTTTGAGTGTATTAGTTAATTTTTGTTTAAAATGGACATCTTGGCCTGTTTGGAGGGAGATCTACTTATTGTGATCGTCATCATAGCTCTATGTAATAGCGTCTGTTTTATATCTTTGCATGATGTAAAAGATAAATTCTTTTAAACAGAATTATAACTATCGCGTGTAAGCCCACAATTGATTCAGAGAGTCACGTCAAAGAAATTTCAGTTTCATTTATGCGTTTATTAATTTTTAATTACCTTTAATTAATCAGTAATTTATTCTACTGATTTTTTGACATTGGGGAGTTTTGAAATGTACACAAAAACAAGGTCTGAGTTTACATAAATTTTTTAAGGGAAATTTCCATTCCCCAGCCCGTTTATAAAAATTTGGGGATTTTAAAATTGGGGATGGAACAATAATAAAGAGAAGTGTTTGCCTAGAATAAACACTGCCTGTAATTATATGCAAGAATTCCTCCTGTTATTCTTCTTCGGGTGCCTTGCTCTTTTGCGTTGCCATCCATGGACTTCCACTTTTCTCGATCTCTGATTGATCCTCAGTTAATTTGATGTTGTTCTATTAAAAAAATTTTCGTTTCCTTCTCTCAGTTTGTCTACAAATTTATATTTCTGTCTTCCTTTTGATCTTTTACCTTCCACCATGCCAGTTTCTAGCCAAGTTCTCCAGCCCCTCTTTGCTCATCACGTACCGAAAGAATTCTATTTGCCTTTTCTTTATGACTGCCTAATATTAGTCTTGGTTCTGTTTCCATCATCTCTAATATTTCTGTATTGGTTCTTTTATCCATCCTCTGAACTTTTAGCAATCCTCTGTGGAACCACTTTTCTATGGCTTCAAGTCTCCTTTTCATGTGAGAATTAATTGCCTTTGATATTAATTTAGTTTTTGTTGTTTGGGTAAGTTCCTACTAACCTCGAATAATGCTTTGCGGCTATATCGGCTTGATTGTATCAGCAAAAACTAGCTCTATAGTAATAGTAATTATTTGTATCTTTGCATGATGTAAAAGATAAATTGCTTTTAAAAGGTAATTATAACTTATTAAAATTTAGCTTTTGCCTTGGGATCATGTTGTAAAATCTTTGCTTTTCTCTGAAATCGGCATAAATTGTAGTAGATTCATTAGTTGTCTTAAAGTACAAAAATTTCCACTTCATGGAATAAGAATACCATCTCTCCATACTTAAAAAGTTGTGTCAGTGATAGAAGGTTATATGTACTTTGTTTGCTAAAAGTCCAAAGTAGAAGTGAAAGAGAATACTTTCAATGCATGAAGGATTGTATATAATCTCGAGAACGTTGTGGATATGAAACTTGTTTTTGCAAAATCAGTTTTTATTGTCACCATTTTGAAACTACCATTTCTGACACATTTTACCAGTGTTTGGCAAATGGTGAAGTTTGCTGAATCACATCTAAATACAAGAATATTTTAATGTCCCATAAAACTGAAAATATTACATTAGGGTCCATCCATACAGTACGTATGCACCGAAGGGGAGGGGGTTGGACTTGGGAGATTTGACGTATGTACATGGTGGCGCAAAAAACACCGGACTATTAAATTTTCAACTTGAACAGTTTTGCAAGTGATTATCATTGGTTATCGCAGCAAACGGAGGACATATTGAACGTCACTTTGACTTGAATTTCTTGCACATGAAGAAAATCCTGAAATTTTACAGTTCATTCAATGTTATATTAAATGCCAAACCTAAATGTGACTAGTCCGGTTTTTTTGTGCCACCCTGTAGGGTGTGCAAACGGAAGGGTTGGAAATATGCCTTCATCCATACATACTATTTAAGGATGAGCCATTAGAAGCTGTTTTGTTGTTGTTGTTGTTGTTTGTAGATCTTGTATCTCAGTTGCAGCCCAATAGACGTAAGTGCCTAACGTTGCACGTCCTGCCTCTTCTCTGGTACCTGCTCAACATGCTCGGTGGAAGCGGTTCGGTGTCGAGCAGTTCTCGCTCGGCCACTTCTGACCTGGTAAAAGTGCTTCACGCAGGAATGGACGAAGGTCTGCTACATGCAGCTTCGTGTTCAAACATGAATCAGCGCTCAAAAGCTCTGTTGAAAGAGATGATCGAAAAACCGTGAACTCTTCGCAGTTGTTATCGTTTACTGCAGATGAATATCACATTTGCTATTTATTTGACTGTTAAAATCAGTTGCCAGTAATTGTACAGTAGTAATTTATTTAAACCATAGGTTCTCAAACTTTTCATTCCAGGACCCATTTACAATGCATATGAAATTTGCAGACCCCTCGTAGTATCTGCAACCCAAGTTATTGATATATATATATACGGAAATTTGTAAAATCTACTGTCCATCTTTGTAGAATTGCTACAGTGGTCATAGTCGAATGTTAACTCGGTACATGGTACAAATTGCAGAATCTCTGCATATAAAGTGTACATTTTACAATTCTACAATTACATTGCAAGGTTAAATGTAAGGCACCATTTATTTTTATTTCCACAACAGAACAAACTTTTAATAACTAGAAAATGGTAATTTATTAATAAAATCCAGTAAACTAAAAGTATACTTTGTATAACAATAAAAAATTGTATGCAATCCTGAACCCTTTCTGCAGACCCCTGCAACCATTTTGTGGACCCCAATAGGCCACAGACCACAATTTGAGAACCTCTGTTTTAAACTATTGATTCTATATTGTCTTGAATACAATTGCACAGCCTTGATAATGTTCTTGGCGAAAACTAGCCGCAACATTAGTTAAATATCTTTTTTATGTATAATGGATGATTATATCCGTTAATTTCTATAGTGAATTTCGTAAATGCTTTTCAAACTGTCCTTGTTGTTTCAATAATCTCTTAACGTCATCATGTTCAAACTGTTTAAATGCGTTGTTATGTATGGAATAATAGTCATACAATTCTGTGTTATCATAACTATCATTTGTTGTTGGTTCATGCAGTACCATAGAGAGGAGAATGATTGGGTTTTTATACTGTATTTTATTGCTAGGGCTTTTGTTGAGAGCAAACATGGATCCTGATTATTAGAAGAGTCTTAAAACGCTAGCAAAAATTTCTCACCGTATTCGATTTTGACATTTGCACACCAAGTATTCTGCTTTGTTGATTACTTTAGACTTGGTAGCAATTTTCACCATTAATTATATTATTAAAAATTTTGGCTGAATTTTTTCCCAGTGGAGCCAGATTGAATGACCTTTATGGATCCCGTTGGGGTTGAACTGTCTTGCAGCCCGTCTTTTCCTTTAATCATTTTACTGACTTTTTGTGCTTGAAATCTATGCCTTACTTAGGTTTCTATGTTTTGGCAATGCCATCCGTGTTTCCTTTATACTTATTTTGGAAAGGAACGTCAGTTCTTACAAAACCTTTATTAAAAATATTTGAAAACGTTTTTAGAATTCTGGTTTCTAATGATTTTTAGTCAATGTTTATCTTGGTTTTGATGTAGCAGTTTCCTGAATTTGTTATGCTTTCAAAATTTAAACATATTTTAAAGAATCTGTTTACCAGGCTCACTGTCATTGCCAAACAAGTCTGTTCTGTTGTTTTTAGGCTCAATATTGGAAAAACAGCATCAATACCTCCTTATATTTGATGCAGCAAATGTAATAAAATTGCTATTTTATCGTTTCTACTATAGCTAGTCAATTATTTTCAAACATCTTTGCCTACAAATATACTATGTATGTAATTCACTTGAAGATATCCATCTTAGAGCTTGTAAATGAGCATGCCATTTGATATACTGCATTTTGCAAATTCGTGTGAATATAAATATTTGCAATAATTTATGATAATTAATCTGTACAATATTTATTGCAGACGATAACTGTTTATGGTTTGATAGTTTTGGAGATATTTTGTGCATTTTTTGTTATTGTTCTTAACTTCAAGAGCGTTGTTCAGTGTCAGTGAAATTAAATTCATTTTTACATCTTCAATCATTCCCAATTTTAACATGTAAACATTATAATAGGGCACGCGTGGTCAGTCAATATAAACCGCAGTGTAGGGGCCGCCCATAAAATACGTGACGTTCGAGGGGAGGAGTTCTAAGAAAGTGCGACAGTTTGTGAGAGGGAAGGGGTAAGGACCACCGTGACGTCACACTTTCATTATATTCTTCAGGTGCTCAATCCAAAGACAGGTTCCACACTCCATCGCCGCCACTCATCTCTATCTTGAGCTTTTATCTTCAGGGTTGAATACTTTTTTTTTGCCGTAGTGTAGATTGTAGAACATCCACTCCAGCATCGATGTCCTTGGTCGCCTTTTTCTGAGCCTTCCCTTTCATCTTTCCTTCTAGCACTTCTCTTAGTAGGCATGATTCTTCTCTCAGAACATGGCCTATCCACAATTTTGTTTGGTTTGCAGGGTCGGTCTTAAGCCTGGGCAAACCGGGCCTTTGCACAGGGCCCCGCTCCTCTAGAGGCCCCGCACAAAGTCTTCGAAGGACCCCGCGATTGTCGATGACCCGAACAAGCAATGCCAGGCTGACCCGCTTCCTGTTTGGCTATTAAAGGACTCGATTGAGCTGTTGGCCCCTTTCATTAGAATGCTATTTTCCGCGTCCTTGGAGACGTGTGAGTTTCCGTCTTCATGGAAACATGCGACTGTTAGGCCACATTTTGAAACGGCTGGGTCTTGATCCTTCGGATCCTGCGAGTTATAGACCAGTTCCAATCTGACATTTCTATCTAAGCTTCTGGAGAGGGTTGTCAACAGGCAAGGGTTTCTCACTGCTAATGGACTCATGCCGCGTGACCAGTCAGCGTATCGTCGAGGGCACTCGACGGAATCTGCCATCCTTAAGATTTTCAATGATCTGGTCGATGATGTGTCGAACGGGAGGCTTGCACTCCTATTGACCTCTCGTCGGCATTTGATTCGGTTGATCATCAGGTCCTCATTCATCGGCTTGAGAAATCATTCGGTGTGGGTGGCTCCTCCCTGCGGTGGATAGTTAGCTATCTCTCTGACAGATTGCAATCTGTAACGTGCGGAGGGAATCTATCTGTAGGGCGGAGTGTTGGGTGTGGGGTTGAAGGGTCGGTAATTGGCCCATTACTCTTCATTCTTTACGGCTGACCTTAGATCCATTATTTTGGCCTTTGGACTGTCGCCCCACAGCTATGCTGATGACACCCAGATTTACTCGTCTTGCCTCCCAGGTGATGTGGAGGTGCTGGGAACGGTTCCTGGGGTGTCTCAGCTGCCGTCTCGAAGTGGGCGGAGGAAAATCGATTGGCCCTTAATGTTGGAAAAACGGAGTTTATCTGGGTCACCACCCCTCGGAGAAGGACGCTAGTGAGTCGTAAACCGTTCGTGATGGGTGATGCTGCCATTGTCCCCTCAGAGTGTGTGAGGCTGCTGGGGGTCCTCTTTGATGGTACTCTGTCATTTGAGCCGTACCTAAATGATGTGATCAGGCGATGCCACTTTCAACTGAGAAGAATACGATCAGTCCGGCGCTATCTACCTGTATCCGGTGTCGTTCACTTGGTTCAGGCCTTAGTGCTAACGAGGATTGATTACTGCAATAGTGTGTTGTGGGGTCTCCCGGTCAATAAACTGGATCGCCTGCAGTCTATTCTTAATCAGTCAGCGAGGATCGTGTTCGGATGTCGTTGGTGCGAGCACGTAACTCCACTTCTCAGGGATCGTCTTCATTGGCTTCGAGTCCCTGAGCGGATTGTGTTCAAGAGATGCTGGCTTACGTACAGAGTGCTGCATGACCCGTACTGTCCGGAGTACCTCGCCTCTCTTGTAAAGAGACCGCAGTGCAGTGATAGGAGATCGTCACTCCGTTCGAGTCGTAGGGTCAAACTTCAGGTTCCTCCTCCCTCCAAGACTGCCAAATTTGGAGAGAGATCATTTACACGCGGTAACCCTATCTTGTGGAACTCTCTTCCTGATCACGTCACCACGGCTGATACTCCGGAACACTTCATCAAGAGCTTAAAAACGCATCTGTTTGGGTTGGGGTATAGTTGAGATGTTAAAGCGCTTTTGTTGTGGGCCTCAGCCTTGTTACAGCGCTATAGAAATCGTCCAAGAATGAATGACCTCTTTTTGATTGTCACTGACCCTAACCCTATCTCGCCCAGGGTCCCGCAAAACGTAAGGCCGGCCCTGTTTGTACGAATTGTGTTTATTAGGCTCTTCTTCTCTTCTATCCTCTTCCAGACTTCTTCGTTGGTTATTTTTTCCGTCCACTGACTTTTTTTATTCTTCGCCTGGTCCACATTTGGAATACCTCTAGTTTCTGTATGTCTTCCTTTCTGAGCGTCCAAGTTTCTGATCCATAGAGTGTCACTGGCCAGGTTAGTGTTTTGACCAATCGTTTTTTCAAATTTCGGTTAAAGTTCTTAATCAGTAGTTCTTTTCTGTTCGTAAAGGCTTCTTTCCCCATGGCAATTCTTATTTCTTCGTGACACCGGACAGGCAGGCCCGTCTTATACCTGTGTGAGGCCCCGGGCACAGTGGCGGCTCCACCGGGGGGACAGGGGGGCCCGTGCCCTCTATTGAGTGCCTGGTCCCACAGTGCCCCCAGTTGGGACCCTATACTTAATTCTACATACATTAAACAAATGGTTGGCCCCATGATTAGAAGTTGCCACCCCAACGGCCCCTCCACTTGCCAAATCCTATATATATAGCCGTCACTGCCCGGGCACCTGGCGGCCTGCGGGGCCCTAGATGTGAAGATCACATGTTGACGAGCAAAAAAAGATTATCTCCAAAACGTTTTTGAATGTTGACAAGCAAAATAAAGTAATCTCCAAACACTTTTGACTGTTGGCAAGCAAAAAGGTCATCTCCAAAAGTTTTTAGATGTTGACAAGCAAAAAATGTTTGCGCGCGGTGCGGGCCCCTAAGATTCGCGGAGCCCCGGGCACTGCCCGATTTTTAACACGTAAAGACGGACCTGCGGACAGGGCCACCGTGACGTCACACATTCAGTATAATTTGTAAAACCTTAAAACTACCTGATCGGAGGTACAGTATAATAGAAACGTTTAAGAGAACGTTTATTTGCTCATTAGCACGTCTTTGTCCGAGATACGTAAAATTTTAGGTCTCAATTATACAGGGTGTCGCAAAAAACCGGATTATAGGCCTATTAAATGCCAAACCTAATGTGACTAGTCCGGTTTTTGCGCTACCCTGTATATTCGTTATCTTGCCGGAAGTCGAATGTTTCGCTGCTGAAAATTGAACTAGAAACTCAACTATATTAAATAGAAAACCTGCGTGACGTATTTTTATGGACGACGCGTTATGGGGGAAGAGGTCGGAGATTTTTGACGTAGCCTACTTTAAGGGGGGAGTCAAAAACTCAAAAATAGCATGACGTATTTTATGGACGGCCTACCGTAACGAGAAACGCCCTGTTGACGTAGGCGTCAACAGGGCGTGTGACGTCATGTGATATCATTCGCAGCGAGTCGTTGATCACAGCTGTGACGTCATCGTGCGTGGCGGCGTCAGATGCCGATTGATCGTCGCTGCGAACCGTGCAAAGGTCATGTCGTGACGTCATCAATCAATCGATCGATCGTTGCCAAAGCTTTCCGTTCGATTAATTGCGCGCAATCGATCGAATTCGACCGGACTTAGATGGGCCACCTATCGACGGATCGGAGCACTCGTTTTGACGCCGCCGCCGCTGCCGTCGTTGTCGTCGTCTCTGTTGACCTGAACACGTGACGCTCGGTGCATAAAAGGTCATCCCAGGTTCAGGTTAGGGGTGGTGGTGTCGGTCTCAGATGGGGGCTATCTAGGGGGTTGTTAGGGGGTGTAAAAATATCCCTGGCTGGCTGCGTACGTTTCCCAGTGCTCACTGCTGGATGTAGGCAATGCAGGTGTAAGAAAATGGCGTTACTAACAGCTGGAAAATGTGGTTTTAAAAAACCTAGGTTTTCTAGGGTTTTTAAAACACCTGAAAAAGTCAAAATGTAGGGTTTTATTTATTTTTTGTTCTATAAATAGAAAAATTAAAAACTCATCTTTAATCAGTTTAATGTCTTTTAAGTTTCTTAGTCTCTGCAGAAAGCAGAACCCATGGACCATGCGACAAGAATATAAAGGCTTGTAAGCTTTGACATGTGACAAGAATATAGAGAAGGGTTTATAAGAGTTGACATGCCAAACATTAAGACCTAAAAAAACCTTAAAACGTAAATCGTATTTCTGAAAACCTAGGGTTTCCAGCCCTGGTTACTATAAGTGCATGGTTTTAAGAATTGCGAAAATAAGTCTTATAAGGCTCTTCTAACTGTAAAATCTGTAAATCTGGCCCTGTGTTAGATATTTCAATGAGTTGAGTATTTTTAATCTATGCTATAAGCACTGCTTTACCAATTGGTTTTCCCACCATGTCAAACAACTGGGTAGAAAATAGAAGCGCTATACAAATGCTACATTACACCAAGCTTATCTTGATACACACATTAAGTGTCCAATACAGCCTGTACTATGGAATTGTTTAAAATTAATGTATTTACATTTTCGTCCGATGATGATGATGTCGACGATGACGATGATGATGATGATGGTGCTGGTGGTGGTCATGATGACGATTGTTAATAGTAGTAGTAGTAGTAGTAGTAGTAGTAGTAGTAGTAGTAGTAGTAGTAGTAGTAGTAGTAGTAGTAGTAGTAGTAGTAGTAGTAGTAGTAGTAGTAGACCTAGTAGTAGGTCTAGTAGTTGTTAGTAGTTAGTGCTGCTGTAGCAGGAATGACCTGGATCTTTTGCAGATTGATTTGCTACCATCGATTGATACCTTGGGTATTAGAACTGACGTCTATAGAAAATATTATTAGTAGTAGTAGTAGTTGTTGTAGTTGGTGCTGCTGTTGTACGATCTACAGAGTGCTCATCTGAGGTTCACAGCGACGTCTGCAAAATATCGCCTGCTAAAGAGGTTTCATTGAACAGGTAGGCTAGACCTACCTGAATTTTGTGGAATCCTAGGGGTCATTGCCTGTCCAAAAAGACACCTCTTTTAGAGCAGCGCACCCTCGGTTTAGATCGAACGTCCTATAGCACCGTAGAAAATATTAGCCTCTGTTGACACAATCATCGTCCACGAGGCGCTTGCGAGACTGGGCATCTCGATCGATCGTCTCCATTGATCGGAGCGATCACGAGTGCCAAGCAGCAGAAGGCAGGTGGTCGAAGCTCTCGAGGGGTCGCCAGGCAGCAGATTTCACGGAACTGTTTGTTCAATCTAACGGCCACTTCTTTTTTAATCGACAGAGAAAACGCTTCTAGTTAAGTGCGCACTGCAATTCAGCCGAACATGCATCATGATCACTCAAGTATTAGGCGTATACTGTACATGGCAACGTCAACACCTACCAACACGTATACATCATTCAGGGGCAGTTCTGGTATTGATGTATACTTTTGCAGTGGGAGCATTTTGATCTTTTTGTTCGGCCAGAGTTGCTTCTAAGCCTGAAACGGCGTATTATTAAACGACTCTGGCGTTCTGCGCTTTTACATGCGCTGGGTGTGATTGACTGTCAGCGTCGACTTTTAAAGTAATATTACTCCTGTCTGACAAGCAGTTTCATCCGATATCGTAAGTGAAACCTATTAGTGTAGTGATGACGGTGATGATGATGATGATGGCGATGATGATGATAATGATAATGATGATAATGATAATGATGATGATGATGATGATGATAATAATAATAATAATAATAATAATAATAATAATAATAATAATAATACTGCACTAACAGAGAGCAAACAACTTTTTAAATTAAGAAGGTTTGACCAACGTTTGCATACCCTCTCCTCTGCCATGGAGAAATTTATGACAGTTCGGGGAGACAGGGCGTCATTTCGGGTGGAGTGGGGAGTTGTAAGAAATTGTCATCTCTTTACATAGGCCTACTGAGATGCAAAATCTAAGACTTTGGGAGGGGAGAATTTCCATCCCTCTATCCGGCCTATATGCAACACTGGTTTGACCGATGATTCGAAAAACCACCAATAATAGTTATGTCTTAATACCTTAATGCGTAGGCCTCCAACTTCAAGCGTCTTAATATAGCATTTTACGCATATTGCGGTGATTTTCACACAAGCATACTTATCCTCCTAAGCCACTTTAAATCATCATCATCATCATCATCATCATCAATCATCATCATCATCATCATCATCATCATCATCATCATCATCATCATCATCATCATCATCATCATCATCATCATCATATTATTATTATTATTATTATTATTATTATTATTATTATTATTATTATTATTATTATTATTACTATGCATTCCTAGAGTTTCAAAGCGCACAGGTGGAGGCATGGCTGTTGTAGGCCTAAGGTCTTCCAAGGACTTCTTAAATGGTAAATTTATGAATCTTTGGATCTTCGTAGGAACTATGCACTCTAATATTCGTATTTCGTATGGACAGACTAACCATCATGTGGCAATACTTTCTTTTGAAAAGAACTTGCTGCAGAAAAAATACATTTGAGGACGTCATATTTGAGTTTCATATTGCATACTGTAGCACCGCTCAAGCGTTCATCAAGCACTCATCACGGCTTAACAGAGACTGTTAGAATCACAAAGGTTATCAAACTTCTATCCGCAATTTCGGCCATAATTTTCGGTGAAGTGTTACAATAGGCCTAGTTGTGTCTTCAAAACATTATTTTCTGACTTTCTTAGGCCCCTGGAGACCTTTTAAGTGATAGGCAGGGCCCCTAATGTGCCTAATAGGGCCTATATAAGTGGAGCCTGAGTGGAGGACATGGTTGATTGAATTATTATTTAATTGAAGTAATTAAAAAGTTCTTGCTCGTTGCGATAAGAATTTTTATTTTTGTAATATTACATCAGCTCGTCAATGCAGTTTTCTTTCTGACTGACCAAATTTGTCGAATGTCACGTTGAAACATAGCAAATTATGTAGGAGTTCCCTTCACCAAATTGGGATGTGGTCCCAAAATTTCTAATACAAGAAATTGGCACACTTTCTATAAACATAAAGACGTCTGTAAATTTCCAACCGGGATTAATGAAAGATCAGAGACAGCTCTAACGCAGTGAATGTTAACAAAAAGTCCGCTCCTAAAAGTAAAAGTAATGCAAAATATTGCTTCCAATTAAAGGATTTCCAGCATTTCTTGCGTTTCCATCAGCAGAATTCTAAAGCAAAAGCTAAATAAGATGTCTTTTACCCAAGCAAATCATTAATTTTTTTTAAATATCTTAGGCTACATTGAGAAAAATGCATCAGAAATCTAAGGAATGAAATTTAAGATGGGTTGAGTACAGTAGAATGCACTTTCAAGTTTCAATTCAGACGGATGTCTGTGAGTTGACGTGCTGTTTTATCCAGGTTTGAAAAGTCCAGGACACTGGAGTGAATGAATGTCGATAGTCGCATGTGGTGCAGACAATGCTTGATCCGCTTTGACACTGCAGGTATATTTCGTCTACAAAAGCGTTAATAGAGGAAAACCTTAAGCAAGATAATGAAGAGGCAATACAACAGTCTCCAAGAATTTGCTGTTTGTCCAAATCCATGAATCTTTCGTCCTTGACGGTAACTACATTTGGCTATTTCCACCAAAAATATGCTAATAACAGCAGCCGGGATAGTACAGCTAAAGGCCAAAACTTTCAACCCATCCAGTGGGGGCCAGACCCCCACTGGTCTAGTGGTAGTCTAGGCCCCATTGTCAGGACAATCAAAGATCGTTAGGGTAAATCTATTTACCTTAAAGTGACAGCTTGCCGTTTCGCCAATTCCCTTGCATACACGTTCTTTCATATGGAACTGGCAGCAGTAAATTAGTTCTCCTTTACCAACCTAAAAACCACATATGATAGGCTAATACTGAACACGTATCAAATCACATTATCTGTTCGCTCAAACAATGTAGACTACTGTACATTGTTCGGGAGAAATGTAAAATTCTGTCATGTTAAAGTTCAATCTCGTCGCAATGTCCATGCATGCAAACTATTCAAGTCACCATATCTACCAAGAAGAATTCAATCAGCACGCGAACGTCCTAGGTCTTCCACAACTGGAGTAAATGAGTAAATTAGACCTTCGTAGGCTATATGCAAGATATTCTGACTTCACCGTCACATTTTACCAATTGAGTAACATCTCGTTCGGGTCAGCTCAGAGGATATTCTGTATCTAGTCATTTGGACTGGATAAAGATGAGATGCGTTGTAATCAGTACGCTCTTATTCTGATCCACAATGATACAACTCTTAGATTTCTACTCCAAGATCTAATTCTCAACGTAAAGGTCGCTTTTGTGCATCTATCGGTGCCTGTCTCTGAACCTGCGTCTTCAAGTTGGAGATACGATTATAAACATGTAGCTATTTTACGGGACAGAGCGATTCGGCGCCGTTTCGACTCGGCGACGAAGAACTCGGCGAGAGAGTCTATAAAGTTTAAGGGGCTGGGAAATGTTTGAAGTAGAGTTGAAAGGAGAGCTACTACAAGGCGCTGGGGCGGAGAGGGGATTAGCAGATCTTTGAAGTCGGCCACTGCACGTCAATGGTCGTTACCCAATTTAAAGGGGAGAGGGTTGTGGGAGAGGCTGGTTAAAGTAACCGTGGTATGTTTCGGGAAGTCGAGTGAGAAAATGTACATACAGATATGAATCGATCTAATAGAAAGTACATACATTTCTACACGTCTTGCTCACCTATCCATCTCACCTCTCCTTCCTTTCCTATTCCCCTCACACACACACACACACACATCCCTCACTTCCCATACAACGCCCTTACCGATCCCCTCTCCTCCAACCCATACTCGGTCATATCCGTCGCCGAGTTGTTCGTCGCCCAGATGATCGGGCGCCGAATCGTTCGTCGCCGAGTCGACGTCGCCGAGTTTTTCTTCGCCGAGTTGTTCCTCGCCGAGTTGTTGCGTACCCATGTTTCCTGACCAACAACACCAAACTGAACGTTCTCTCTCTCTCTCTCTCTCTCTCTGACTCTTTCTGTCTGTTGTCTCTTTCCCCTCGCTGATGTCACTCTGCGCTACGGAATACAATTCTCTCTCTCTCTCTCTCTCTCTCTCTCTCTCTCTCTCTCTCTCTCTCTCTCTCTCTCTCTCAGAGACACTTACATACACAGTCATTCAGTCGTATCCGACTTTGTGTGACATTATGGACTTTGATGTGCCATTCTTTTCTGTCCCCGATCGCATTTCTCGGTTCCTCTGATGTTCATGTTCATTGTTTCCGTAATGTTATCCATCCATCCTGTCTTTTGTCTTCTTCCTCCCCCCCCCAGCAGCTGCTGGCATCAATGATTTCTCCAGCGAATTGTGTCTTCTCATAACATTCTATAAAGCCTCCAATTTTTTAGGATCAGTCCTTCCACGGAATACAACACACGAAGCTTAATTAAGCACCGTTCGTGCAGGATTCTTCTTCTTCAGGTGCTCTGTCCAAAGACAGGTTCCATACTCCAGCGTCGCCACTCCTCTCTACCTTGAGCTTTTATCTTCAGGGCTGAATACTTGTTTTTCCCCGTAGTGTCGAACATCTTCGTTTGTTATTTTTTCCGTCCAGCTAATTTTTTCCATTCTTCGCCAGATCCA
Organism: Metaphire vulgaris; assembly: GCA_018105865.1. Taxonomy (NCBI): domain Eukaryota; kingdom Metazoa; phylum Annelida; class Clitellata; order Crassiclitellata; family Megascolecidae; genus Metaphire; species Metaphire vulgaris. Next base: position 2,178,106 of record CM030838.1, read on the forward strand.
CATTTCGAATGCCTCTAATCTCTTTATGTCTTCCTTTCTGAGCGTCCAAGTTTCTGATCCATAGTGTCACTGGCCAGATCAGTGTTTTGACCAATCGTTTTTTCAGATTTCGGTTAAAATTCCTTCTCAGTAGTTCTCTTCCGTTCGTGCAGGATACTGGTATTTAAAAAGCCAATCCCAAACTGAGTCATGAACCAACCTCAAATTCTAATTATAACCAAATAAACCTTCAATCATTAACCAATATATAAAGTCGGCAACAACTGAGAAGTTTGAAAGTGCACTGTTTCCTAAGTTCCTAACACAATAGTTCGCCCTCTTTCGCTAGATTAATTATTGAACATCGAAATGTGCTGCCGTCATTCTCATACCTTACGAAAGGCCACGTATTGATCGCCGTCTTTGAAATGGATGTCAGCGTCGTCAACACCACTATTATAGAACTTGACACTATCAGCCACGATCTTCTTAACGATTGGATCTTTCTCCGGATCTTTGATGCGATAATATCCACCAGTAAATGAGCCACCAGGCAACAAAGTGATATTCTTCATGCAATCTCCTGCCACGAGGACGACCATAGTCGCTACGACCATCAAAATACTTGACAATCTGCACATCATTGCTGGAACGTACTTGTGCTGGAACTTCTAGAAGTAATTCGGCAGAGTTTTTGCAACACGGCTCAACATCAGCAACGCAGTCTGAATATATACCCACCGATTGCACACCTGTGCACACCGTTATTAAATTAATCAACGTCACGTTGGTGTAAACTGATAAAAACAGATTGGTTTACTGTACTTAGAGATCATTAAGAGCGTCAATAAGCGGACAATAACAACGAGTGATTGATGAGCAATGTTGACGTTCTGCTGCATAGCAAATAGGGAAATACTGAAAGATCTACGAGCAAATAATCTTGTTTTCTCATTAATTCAAAAATATTTTGAAATTATTCTTTTGAACGCTCTGAACTGGATGGGAAGACGAAGATAGCCGGAAGGATAGGAATTATAATTTAGCATTAAAAAATCTAATCTCAATTGACAACGAGTGATTGATGCGCAATGTTGACGTTCTGTTGAATAGTATCACCGCGCGGGATTTCGGCTATTAATGAGTTACAACTTATCTTGCGAGAGGTATGACATTTCTGAATCTCTAATTCACACTACTCGAAACCCGCACGATGATCTCTTGGAACACTCGCTCAAACACAACCCAATGAACCCAAAGACTTCCTTTCTCAATATCAAATAACATTTATTAAAAATCTCTTAACTATTCACCCATCAACATAAGGCTCAAGTTAGTAAAGCATGGATATCTTTGTTACTGGCAAATGTTCAGTAATCTAGAGTACAGCTTAAAACTTGACTGTACATAATTATATATATAAATATTAATTTGACTTGCACGTAGTTGTTCATAGCGTTCAGGAAGGTAGCAAAATAAACATCGGTCATCAGTTCTGTTGCATGTTGTCGAACCCTGGATACGCCATCAGACCTTGGACGATTCGGAACCAATTCACGGCGGCTACGTTCTTGAAGACCCGCAGACGTGACGACACTCTCTCGGACGCTTTCGTCGACTGTGGACGAGGCGGCGGTTTCGTAGTGACGCCCACGACGAATGTAGACAAGACGCCCCTTCGTAGTGACGCCCTCGTTGTCTATTCGTACGTCGACTGGACGACCGGAACGATGTTTCGTCTCGAAGTATCGACCGAGTAGAGATGACGACTCCACATAGTAGATCGAGAAGTTGCCCGGTTCCAGTAGACTTCCGCTTCCATGAGACTCGATCCGGTTGAGGCTCTTCCTTCCTTCTACTGCTTTACAACGCACTGGTTATATACCTTTTACCTAGAACATTCTAGAACTATTGGTCAGCCATGCATGACGATGCGCACGGCACTAACTGCAATGTTGACCCACTTAACTAAAGACCAGAATTTTCCATTTTAACAAACCACACACACATACATACATACACACATTCACTGCCATACTTCCTCTACCTTAATTAAGACAACGTCTCGTTGTCTAGAAATCCATTAGACAAAGAGTAACTTAACTATGTACTTAACTAACAACACATTAATCAGTATGCATAATATACTCAATACTTGTACTCGTTAAAAAGCAACATCAACATCATCTCATAATCTCATACAGTATTAATTATGGTTAGCGACTTATCACTATGCAAGTCACTATAATTCACTTGCATCTTCTAATATCATACACTAATTCTTAATTATAACACTTAACCAACTATCACGAGATTTGGTATTCTTGGTATGAAAACTCCATAACAACTTACACAAAATCCCTGACAACCACAAACTCCACAACAACCACTTAAATATCGAGAACTGGTATCCATGGTATAAATGATTCTCTATAAACTCTATTCAACACTCAGTAACGTTAGACAGCAACGACTAGTGGTAATCAACAATAAGTCGATAAATTGCTATTCTGAATTTCATCACCCAACACGTGACCACAAGGCAGGCCTTACCCTATGATCCGCTAAAGATGACAAATTCCAGGTCTAAATAACTTATACAACACAACCCTTAATTACTATCTACGACGCTTCCTTACTCTACCTGTCAGTGTACGACTTAAATGATAATCATGCTTCAACTTATCCGACAAATTACATTCAGGTTCCCACGTGATGCTTCTTGGTTGAACTGCCCACAAAATCTTATAATGTCTTACTCCATTAATATTCTTACACGCTAATACTTTCTCAACATCATACCATTGAGAATTAGAATCCTTAAAATCATCAACTAAAATAGAATCCTTCTTAACTAAATCTGTACAATCAACTGAATTATCAACAGTTGTCTTAGGAGAAATTTTAATATTTACATCCGACTTTGTTTGATCCTTATCAATAGGCGTTGAATCCTTACTTGACCCCCCTGTAATGACGTTATCATGAGTAAGTGACAAACTTTCATCATCATCCAACGCAACAAAATCCACAGGACTATTACATCTTACATCTAAATCCTCGGATGACTGAACACCCTGTGTTACAGAATTACCATTAACAAACTTTGCTAACAAGTCTTCACGACCTTGATTGAATGGCTTTAAACGATTCTGATGAACAGGTGACGGATGTTTAATATTGGTCTTTGAATGTCTTAGAATGTAAACGTCATTAGATAATACATTGGTGACATAATAAGGACCCGTCCACTTTCTGGTTAATTTAGGACTCTGGCCTTTTCGTTTACGTAAGTCCAAGAGCCATACCAGAGACCCTGGCACATAAACTCTTGTACCTTGTGAATCTTGATCATACTTCTTTCTATAACACTCCTGAGCTTCTGCAATGTTTTGTTTTGCCACTTTATGTGCAATCTCCAATTTCGTTATTAATTGTTGAACATAGTCATCGGTACTTGTAACACCACTACTATGATAATTAAGTGATGAAATTTGGGATGGTAAATTCATTTCTCTTCCAAACATTAAGTAATAAGGACTAAAGGCTGTGCTTGAAGCAGATGGAGTGGCTCTATGCGCCATCATGATTCCTGGGATAAATTCGTCCCAATTCTTTTGATCAAAACAATGAATTCTTAATGATTGCCAAATTGTGGCCCATTGACGTTCAATTAATGAATTTGACATCGGATGGTAACTAGATGTTAAAGTTCTCTTTACATTAAATAACTTACACAGTTCTGCCACTATAGAACTTAGAAACGATTTTCCTCTATCAGATAAAAGCGAAGCCGGAGGACCTAGACGAGTAAACACTTGTTCATAAAGAACTGTTGCTATAGTACTACTTTGCTGATTTGGAATTCCAAAACATTCAGGCCACTTGGTGAAAGAATCCATAACTAAAAGTAAATGGCGATTACCACGATTAGTTCAGGTAAAGGACCAGCACAGTCTATTTGAAACCTCCCAAAAGACTCAACAATGGGCAAAGGATGCAGTGGAGCCCGAATCAAATGAGTAGGTCTTTTAGAAGCTTGACAATCCTCACAAGTTGCTATGAATTCAGAGACATCGCTAAAAAGTCTGTCCCAATAATACCTTGAACGTATCAAAAGATAACAGCGATCTAATGCTGGATGATCAAAATTTGAATGACAATCAGTCAAGACAGTTTCTCTCAATGATTTTGGAACTACTAGTTGCATAATAAGAGGCTTGGCTACAGCAATATTCTTTGTACGAGGTTGAAATAAATGATAGAGAACACCATTGATCAAAGTAAATTGTTCTATTTGTAAAAGCAATTTTCGAGCTTGTTTATCATCCTTAGGTAACAAAGAAGATTCCAAATAATCAATGAATGGACGCAACTCTTCACACTCAAGTTGTGCTTTTCGAATATCCACGTTATCAAAGATATCATGTTGCCAAATGTTACCAACTGATGATGACTGCGAAATTGAATCCTGAACAGCAGAACAAATTACCCCAGATTCTGACTCAAAATTAAGTTTAACTTCCCACCATTGATTTTCTTCTAATGACTCATTTATTTGTCTACAATCAACTTCCTTGATTGTAGACAAATAAATATCATCCCTGAGAAATACATCATCGACAGGTACATCAGGTGGAGGAGGATAATTAAGTCTAGACAATGCGTCAGCCGGTTGATTTAATTTACCTTGCTTGTATTGAACAGAAAAATTATAGCCCTGCAACAGAAGACTCCATCGCACTAGTCTACCCTGCGTGGACGCACGGAGGTCTTGAATATAACGTAAAGAAATATGGTCTGTTTCGACAACAAAATGGCCATGGACTAAGAACGAATGAAAATGGCGAATTGCTTCAACCACTGCAAGACATTCCAATTCAGAGATAGACCAAAATCTTTCGTTTTGTCTTAATGCTCGCCCCCCAAATTCGACTGGACGAACATTCCCATCCTTGTCACGTTGGCTCAAGACATACCCGATTGATATAGTACTGGCGTCTGTCGATAAAATAAAAGGAGCATTCAAATCAGGAAACATTAGTATGGGCGTTGTCATCAAAGCTTGTTTAAGAACTTGAAATGCTTCTTCACATGCATCCGTCCAAAGAAACGACATACCTTTCCTTAAAAGCTCGTTCAAAGGTGCCGCAATTTTTGCGTACCCCCGGACGTACCGACGATAAAAGTTGCAAAAACCTAGATAGCGACGAAGCTCAGTGACATTCTGTGGTTTAGGATAATTTTTAATTTTATCGACTTTCCGACTATCAACCTCCAATCCTTTATCACTAAGAACATGACCCAGAAAATACAACTTATTCAAACCAAACTGACACTTTTGTGGATGTAACCGAAGGTTAGCATGACGTAACTTTCCCAAAACTATTTCCAAATGTACCAAATGTTCATCAAAATTGGAACTAAAAACCAAAATATCATCTATATACACCAAAACAAACTTCCATAGTTCACCTTGAAAAATATTTTGTAGCAAAGACTGGAATACGGCTGGGGCATTTCTGAGACCATAGGCTAAACGTTTAAACGAATATGCACCTTCGTGAGTGACAAACGTTGATTTATGACTTGTGGTAGGGTCTAGCCACACCTGCTTATAACTTTCCTTCATATCAATTGCTGAAAACCAGCAAGGTTTGTTATAAGACATTGAATCTATCACTGTCTCTATGGTTGGTAATTCAAATTTCATTTCATAAGTCTGCATATTAAGTCTACGATAATCAACAACAAAACGTGGACTCGCTGACTGTTTCTTAGACACTAGGAGAACAGGAGATCTCCAAGGACTAAAACTTGGTTCTATTATGTCATTTTCTAACATTTCCTTCACTTGTCGATTAATTTCTTGTCTCACTACAGGATTATGTCTATAAGGTTTCTGACTAATAGGAGCACCAAAAGTTTGAATAGTGTGTTTTATCATAGAAGTACCAGGTAACTGACTTAAATCTTGAGCAAATAAATCCTTGTTCTTATATAAAAGCGCAGAAAGAGATTCTAATTGCGATGGCTGTAAAGTGTCTACAGGCAATTGTATACCCAAAGCATTCAATTGCAACACCCTTTCATCATGCGAAGGCAAATTAACAGACGACTGTGCTTGTACAACCTGCATAGACGCACAATTATGCACATCGGCCAAGCAAATCGACGCAATCCTCATATTAGCAGGTAAAGATATTTTGGAACATGTAGGGTTAAGAAGTTGCACAAACGAAGTATCTGCATTCGGTTTGACTAAAATATTAGCCACTAAAGCCTGAGTCTTGTTATAAATCCTTAAAGGTTCAATAACAGAATCTCTATTTACATATTTGAAAGGTATCTTGACACGAACAAAGACAAGAGACTTCGGAGGAATAGTAACTTTGTCTGGCAAACGCAAAATAGAAAATAACCCCTGGTGCTTTGAGAGAAAGCTTAAAGTCACTAGTTCATCAAACAAAGTCAAAGTATGAGCCCTATAATCTATGACTGCTTTGTTAGACAACAGAAAATCATGACCTAAAATAAGAGACTTGACAAGTTTAGGCACAACTAAAAACTGAACATCCACAATCAATCCTGAAAAATTCAATGGAATGGTTACTACCCCCAAAATTTTCAATGGTACATTATTAGCCCCTAACAATCTTATATCAACTGGTTGTATAGACTGCTGAGGAATATTCAATTTTCGAATCATATCCAATGACACAGCAGATCTAGCTACGCCAGTGTCTACCAACACAGAAAAAGATTTACCAAAGATCTTTACAAATATTTCTGAACTGTTTTCCATTGAATTTGACAAAGATTGCAATTTGTCAATGTTATTATTCGGATGAAACCAGCGCTTTTGAGGCGCCGGTTCTGATTGCTATCTAGAACCTAGTTTAGCTTTCCAGCATAATCTGGCATAGTGGTTTTTATGTCCGCAAATTCTACAGTGAAGCCCATATGCTGGACATCTATCATTCAACTGATGTAAGTTCCCACATTTCGTACAATGAACAACAGACGGCGTAGGAAAATTGTTAAACTGATTGTGTCTATAGAACTGTTGAGGCCTCTGTTGACGAAATCTACGAGAGTTGAACACATTCTGTCGACTTTGTGTACGCCAATTTGATTGAGAATTGAACCGCGAATCCCCAGATGAATGTGGACCAAAAGTATCTGCTGTTGAAATACTTTTAGGCTGCCGACTAAAATTCACACACCTGTTATTATACACCTGGCTTTGCTGTTTCTGACTCAAATGTGGATTCAAGAATTGGTCTGCACCCGCACAATGAGCCCCCTCAAGGTATTCGACTGAATAGGTGCCAATGATGATGTAGAATTAATTGCGAGTCGTTCTACCTGCTGTTTTAATTCTGACAACGACTTTAATACGTCGGCATTAGAATCAGGTAGTGACTCACTAGCGATTTGATAAAGTGCCGCAGACTGTAACAATTCTTCAATAGACTTTACCCCTTTTGTAAAACACAGTTTTTCACACTGGGCAGTAATCCATTTAAAACAATCTGAAACACCGTATCAGAAGATAATTGCAGTCTGTCCCCTTTACACTGAATTCCAGCCACAAAATCGTGCACATTTTGCGAAGGTAACTGTCTCGTTTCCCACAAAAGTCCTATCTCTTTCCATGGTTTATCAAAAATGGTATAGCGCTCAATAAAAGTTTTGACAATTCCTGAAAATTAGTGAATGATGTTTTGGAACCGTTTTAAACCATACAGCTGCCGAATCCCTCAACAATAACTGAAAAGCGGAAATCATTGCTTTTTCATCAAGCTGCTGAAACGAGGCCCATAATTTTAGATCTTGAACGAACTTACGAGGATCTTCCTTTGAAGTGCCTGTGAAATAGTTAGGACAGAAAAGTCCAGACCTAGAAATATGTCTAAAAGTAGGAGGCACCGAAGGAAGTATTGAAGCATTGTCAGTGACCATTGGCGCTAAAATATCATGAGAATAATTATCAGTAATAGAAGTTGCAGGTAAGTACTCTGAACTACAAGGTAATTGATGAATGTCGGTCAAAGTCGATCGTCTCTGCGTCGCGAGTTGTCCACAACTCTGACTCAGTCGTGTTGACAATTCAACCGGCCTATCAGAAACAATCGACGTTTCAGAACGGCAAAAGAGATTCTCCCGACTCTTTGGTGGAAACAACAGATTTCGAAATTTGAAATTGCCTACAGGTGACAAATGCGGCGGTGAAGAGTCAAGCAATCCCTGTGAACCAGATATAAGGTTGTCTGCGTGAGGCGACAATTCGGGCGGGCTTTCTAGGTTAAAATGATTCGGATTGAGCAAAAAGTTACTCTGATCAGACGTCTCAGATGCGCTAGAAAAACACTGATGCGAATCCCCCAAATGATCCATTACTATAGCTAAATCTATGCCTTTCACCAATACAAGTGATCACCAATCAATTCAACCTTGACGACCACCAAAACTTAGAATAATAAGCAATATTAACACTGTTAAATATGCAATCAAAGCACAATTTTATCCACAAACGATTGAGTGACTGATGAACGAAACTTAGCAAAATAATAAATCTCAGTTCATGGAGAAAAGAACAATATAATTTATACTAGCGATATGAAATTCTTAACTATACATTAATACTTAATTAGTTAAGTCGTGGTTCTACATCAAGCACGACCAAATTTCAAAACCTTCATGAAATATCCACAAAGCAATACTTAAATATTCATCACATCAAATCACCAAATAATGGACGACCCAATGACGAACCAAATAATGGACGAATCAAATGAACCAAATATTGGACGAACCAAACGAACCAAAATAATGGACGAACCAAACGAATCAAAGCCAAAAATTAACTAATTAACCAGTCTATGAAAATTCTCCATCAACTATCCAACAAACGGTAGACCAAACAAAATCAAAAAGCCACGGTTCCTTCCACCAACTAACTACTCGGCTTATCAACAAAAGGTGGAGCAAACCCTTAGGTTTTCCATCAACTATCTAGCCAACAGACGGTGGACCAAACCCCTAGGTTCTCCTCCAACTATCACCGCGCGGGATTTCGGCTATTAATGAGTTACAACTTATCTTGCGAGAGGTATGACATTTCTGAATCTCTAATTCACACTACTCGAAACCCGCACGATGATCTCTTGGAACACTCGCTCAAACACAACCCAATGAACCCAAAGACTTCCTTTCTCAATATCAAATAACATTTATTAAAAATCTCTTAACTATTCACCCATCAACATAAGGCTCAAGTTAGTAAAGCATGGATATCTTTGTTACTGGCAAATGTTCAGTAATCTAGAGTACAGCTTAAAACTTGACTGTACATAATTATATATATAAATATTAATTTGACTTGCACGTAGTTGTTCATAGCGTTCAGGAAGGTAGCAAAATAAACATCGGTCATCAGTTCTGTTGCATGTTGTCGAACCCTGGATACGCCATCAGACCTTGGACGATTCGGAACCAATTCACGGCGGCTACGTTCTTGAAGACCCGCAGACGTGACGACACTCTCTCGGACGCTTTCGTCGACTGTGGACGAGGCGGCGGTTTCGTAGTGACGCCCACGACGAATGTAGACAAGACGCCCCTTCGTAGTGACGCCCTCGTTGTCTATTCGTACGTCGACTGGACGACCGGAACGATGTTTCGTCTCGAAGTATCGACCGAGTAGAGATGACGACTCCACATAGTAGATCGAGAAGTTGCCCGGTTCCAGTAGACTTCCGCTTCCATGAGACTCGATCCGGTTGAGGCTCTTCCTTCCTTCTACTGCTTTACAACGCACTGGTTATATACCTTTTACCTAGAACATTCTAGAACTATTGGTCAGCCATGCATGACGATGCGCACGGCACTAACTGCAATGTTGACCCACTTAACTAAAGACCAGAATTTTCCATTTTAACAAACCCACACACATACATACATACACACATTCACTGCCATACTTCCCTCTACCTTAATTAAGACAACGTCTCGTTGTCTAGAAATCCATTAGACAAAGAGTAACTTAACTATGTACTTAACTAACAACACATTAATCAGTATGCATAATATACTCAATACTTGTACTCGTTAAAAAGCAACATCAACATCATCTCATAATCTCATACAGTATTAATTATGGTTATGACTTATCACTATGCAAGTCACTATAATTCACTTGCATCTTCTAATATCATACACTAATTCTTAATTATAACACTTAACCAACTATCACGAGATTTGGTATTCTTGGTATGAAAACTCCATAACAACTTACACAAAATCCCTGACAACCACAAACTCCACAACAACCACTTAAATATCGAGAACTGGTATCCATGGTATAAATGATTCTCTATAAACTCTATTCAACACTCAGTAACGTTAGACAGCAACGACTAGTGGTAATCAACAATAAGTCGATAAATTGCTATTCTGAATTTCATCACCCAACACGTGACCACAAGGCAGGCCTTACCCTATGATCCGCTAAAGATGACAAATTCCAGGTCTAAATAACTTATACAACACAACCCTTAATTACTATCTACGACGCTTCCTTACTCTACCTGTCAGTGTACGACTTAAATGATAATCATGCTTCAACTTATCCGACAAATTACATTCAGGTTCCCACGTGATGCTTCTTGGTTGAACTGCCCACAAAATCTTATAATGTCTTACTCCATTAATATTCTTACACGCTAATACTTTCTCAACATCATACCATTGAGAATTAGAATCCTTAAAATCATCAACTAAAATAGAATCCTTCTTAACTAAATCTGTACAATCAACTGAATTATCAACAGTTGTCTTAGGAGAAATTTTAATATTTACATCCGACTTTGTTTGATCCTTATCAATAGGCGTTGAATCCTTACTTGACCCCCCTGTAATGACGTTATCATGAGTAAGTGACAAACTTTCATCATCATCCAACGCAACAAAATCCACAGGACTATTACATCTTACATCTAAATCCTCGGATGACTGAACACCCTGTGTTACAGAATTACCATTAACAAACTTTGCTAACAAGTCTTCACGACCTTGATTGAATGGCTTTAAACGATTCTGATGAACAGGTGACGGATGTTTAATATTGGTCTTTGAATGTCTTAGAATGTAAACGTCATTAGATAATACATTGGTGACATAATAAGGACCCGTCCACTTTCTGGTTAATTTAGGACTCTGGCCTTTTCGTTTACGTAAGTCCAAGAGCCATACCAGAGACCCTGGCACATAAACTCTTGTACCTTGTGAATCTTGATCATACTTCTTTCTATAACACTCCTGAGCTTCTGCAATGTTTTGTTTTGCCACTTTATGTGCAATCTCCAATTTCGTTATTAATTGTTGAACATAGTCATCGGTACTTGTAACACCACTACTATGATAATTAAGTGATGAAATTTGGGATGGTAAATTCATTTCTCTTCCAAACATTAAGTAATAAGGACTAAAGGCTGTGCTTGAAGCAGATGGAGTGGCTCTATGCGCCATCATGATTCCTGGGATAAATTCGTCCCAATTCTTTTGATCAAAACAATGAATTCTTAATGATTGCCAAATTGTGGCCCATTGACGTTCAATTAATGAATTTGACATCGGATGGTAACTAGATGTTAAAGTTCTCTTTACATTAAATAACTTACACAGTTCTGCCACTATAGAACTTAGAAACGATTTTCCTCTATCAGATAAAAGCGAAGCCGGAGGACCTAGACGAGTAAACACTTGTTCATAAAGAACTGTTGCTATAGTACTACTTTGCTGATTTGGAATTCCAAAACATTCAGGCCACTTGGTGAAAGAATCCATAACTAAAAGTAAATGGCGATTACCACGATTAGTTCAGGTAAAGGACCAGCACAGTCTATTTGAAACCTCCCAAAAGACTCAACAATGGGCAAAGGATGCAGTGGAGCCCGAATCAAATGAGTAGGTCTTTTAGAAGCTTGACAATCCTCACAAGTTGCTATGAATTCAGAGACATCGCTAAAAAGTCTGTCCCAATAATACCTTGAACGTATCAAAAGATAACAGCGATCTAATGCTGGATGATCAAAATTTGAATGACAATCAGTCAAGACAGTTTCTCTCAATGATTTTGGAACTACTAGTTGCATAATAAGAGGCTTGGCTACAGCAATATTCTTTGTACGAGGTTGAAATAAATGATAGAGAACACCATTGATCAAAGTAAATTGTTCTATTTGTAAAAGCAATTTTCGAGCTTGTTTATCATCCTTAGGTAACAAAGAAGATTCCAAATAATCAATGAATGGACGCAACTCTTCACACTCAAGTTGTGCTTTTCGAATATCCACGTTATCAAAGATATCATGTTGCCAAATGTTACCAACTGATGATGACTGCGAAATTGAATCCTGAACAGCAGAACAAATTACCCCAGATTCTGACTCAAAATTAAGTTTAACTTCCCACCATTGATTTTCTTCTAATGACTCATTTATTTGTCTACAATCAACTTCCTTGATTGTAGACAAATAAATATCATCCCTGAGAAATACATCATCGACAGGTACATCAGGTGGAGGAGGATAATTAAGTCTAGACAATGCGTCAGCCGGTTGATTTAATTTACCTTGCTTGTATTGAACAGAAAAATTATAGCCCTGCAACAGAAGACTCCATCGCACTAGTCTACCCTGCGTGGACGCACGGAGGTCTTGAATATAACGTAAAGAAATATGGTCTGTTTCGACAACAAAATGGCCATGGACTAAGAACGAATGAAAATGGCGAATTGCTTCAACCACTGCAAGACATTCCAATTCAGAGATAGACCAAAATCTTTCGTTTTGTCTTAATGCTCGCCCCCCAAATTCGACTGGACGAACATTCCCATCCTTGTCACGTTGGCTCAAGACATACCCGATTGATATAGTACTGGCGTCTGTCGATAAAATAAAAGGAGCATTCAAATCAGGAAACATTAGTATGGGCGTTGTCATCAAAGCTTGTTTAAGAACTTGAAATGCTTCTTCACATGCATCCGTCCAAAGAAACGACATACCTTTCCTTAAAAGCTCGTTCAAAGGTGCCGCAATTTTTGCGTACCCCCGGACGTACCGACGATAAAAGTTGCAAAAACCTAGATAGCGACGAAGCTCAGTGACATTCTGTGGTTTAGGATAATTTTTAATTTTATCGACTTTCCGACTATCAACCTCCAATCCTTTATCACTAAGAACATGACCCAGAAAATACAACTTATTCAAACCAAACTGACACTTTTGTGGATGTAACCGAAGGTTAGCATGACGTAACTTTCCCAAAACTATTTCCAAATGTACCAAATGTTCATCAAAATTGGAACTAAAAACCAAAATATCATCTATATACACCAAAACAAACTTCCATAGTTCACCTTGAAAAATATTTTGTAGCAAAGACTGGAATACGGCTGGGGCATTTCTGAGACCATAGGCTAAACGTTTAAACGAATATGCACCTTCGTGAGTGACAAACGTTGATTTATGACTTGTGGTAGGGTCTAGCCACACCTGCTTATAACTTTCCTTCATATCAATTGCTGAAAACCAGCAAGGTTTGTTATAAGACATTGAATCTATCACTGTCTCTATGGTTGGTAATTCAAATTTCATTTCATAAGTCTGCATATTAAGTCTACGATAATCAACAACAAAACGTGGACTCGCTGACTGTTTCTTAGACACTAGGAGAACAGGAGATCTCCAAGGACTAAAACTTGGTTCTATTATGTCATTTTCTAACATTTCCTTCACTTGTCGATTAATTTCTTGTCTCACTACAGGATTATGTCTATAAGGTTTCTGACTAATAGGAGCACCAAAAGTTTGAATAGTGTGTTTTATCATAGAAGTACCAGGTAACTGACTTAAATCTTGAGCAAATAAATCCTTGTTCTTATATAAAAGCGCAGAAAGAGATTCTAATTGCGATGGCTGTAAAAAGTGTCTACAGGCAATTGTATACCCAAAGCATTCAATTGCAACACCCTTTCATCATGCGAAGGCAAATTAACAGACGACTGTGCTTGTACAACCTGCATAGACGCACAATTATGCACATCGGCCAAGCAAATCGACGCAATCCTCATATTAGCAGGTAAAGATATTTTGGAACATGTAGGGTTAAGAAGTTGCACAAACGAAGTATCTGCATTCGGTTTGACTAAAATATTAGCCACTAAAGCCTGAGTCTTGTTATAAATCCTTAAAGGTTCAATAACAGAATCTCTATTTACATATTTGAAAGGTATCTTGACACGAACAAAGACAAGAGACTTCGGAGGAATAGTAACTTTGTCTGGCAAACGCAAAATAGAAAATAACCCCTGGTGCTTTGAGAGAAAGCTTAAAGTCACTAGTTCATCAAACAAAGTCAAAGTATGAGCCCTATAATCTATGACTGCTTTGTTAGACAACAGAAAATCATGACCTAAAATAAGAGACTTGACAAGTTTAGGCACAACTAAAAACTGAACATCCACAATCAATCCTGAAAAATTCAATGGAATGGTTACTACCCCCAAAATTTTCAATGGTACATTATTAGCCCCTAACAATCTTATATCAACTGGTTGTATAGACTGCTGAGGAATATTCAATTTTCGAATCATATCCAATGACACAGCAGATCTAGCTACGCCAGTGTCTACCAACACAGAAAAAGATTTACCAAAGATCTTTACAAATATTTCTGAACTGTTTTCCATTGAATTTGACAAAGATTGCAATTTGTCAATGTTATTATTCGGATGAAACCAGCGCTTTTGAGGCGCCGGTTCTGATTGCTATCTAGAACCTAGTTTAGCTTTCCAGCATAATCTGGCATAGTGGTTTTTATGTCCGCAAATTCTACAGTGAAGCCCATATGCTGGACATCTATCATTCAACTGATGTAAGTTCCCACATTTCGTACAATGAACAACAGACGGCGTAGGAAAATTGTTAAACTGATTGTGTCTATAGAACTGTTGAGGCCTCTGTTGACGAAATCTACGAGAGTTGAACACATTCTGTCGACTTTGTGTACGCCAATTTGATTGAGAATTGAACCGCGAATCCCCAGATGAATGTGGACCAAAAGTATCTGCTGTTGAAATACTTTTAGGCTGCCGACTAAAATTCACACACCTGTTATTATACACCTGGCTTTGCTGTTTCTGACTCAAATGTGGATTCAAGAATTGGTCTGCACCCGCACAATGAGCCCCCCTCAAGGTATTCGACTGAATAGGTGCCAATGATGATGTAGAATTAATTGCGAGTCGTTCTACCTGCTGTTTTAATTCTGACAACGACTTTAATACGTCGGCATTAGAATCAGGTAGTGACTCACTAGCGATTTGATAAAGTGCCGCAGACTGTAACAATTCTTCAATAGACTTTACTTTTTTTGTAAAAAACACAGTTTTTCACACTGGGCAGTAATCCATTTAAAACAATCTGAAACACCGTATCAGAAGATAATTGCAGTCTGTCCCCTTTACACTGAATTCCAGCCACAAAATCGTGCACATTTTGCGAAGGTAACTGTCTCGTTTCCCACAAAAGTCCTATCTCTTTCCATGGTTTATCAAAAATGGTATAGCGCTCAATAAAAAGTTTTGACAATTCCTGAAAATTAGTGAATGATGTTTTTGGAACCGTTTTAAACCATACAGCTGCCGAATCCCTCAACAATAACTGAAAAGCGGAAATCATTGCTTTTTCATCAAGCTGCTGAAACGAGGCCCATAATTTTAGATCTTGAACGAACTTACGAGGATCTTCCTTTGAAGTGCCTGTGAAATAGTTAGGACAGAAAAGTCCAGACCTAGAAATATGTCTAAAAGTAGGAGGCACCGAAGGAAGTATTGAAGCATTGTCAGTGACCATTGGCGCTAAAATATCATGAGAATAATTATCAGTAATAGAAGTTGCAGGTAAGTACTCTGAACTACAAGGTAATTGATGAATGTCGGTCAAAGTCGATCGTCTCTGCGTCGCGAGTTGTCCACAACTCTGACTCAGTCGTGTTGACAATTCAACCGGCCTATCAGAAACAATCGACGTTTCAGAACGGCAAAAGAGATTCTCCCGACTCTTTGGTGGAAACAACAGATTTCGAAATTTGAAATTGCCTACAGGTGACAAATGCGGCGGTGAAGAGTCAAGCAATCCCTGTGAACCAGATATAAGGTTGTCTGCGTGAGGCGACAATTCGGGCGGGCTTTCTAGGTTAAAATGATTCGGATTGAGCAAAAAGTTACTCTGATCAGACGTCTCAGATGCGCTAGAAAAACACTGATGCGAATCCCCCAAATGATCCATTACTATAGCTAAATCTATGCCTTTCACCAATACAAGTGATCACCAATCAATTCAACCTTGACGACCACCAAAACTTAGAATAATAAGCAATATTAACACTGTTAAATATGCAATCAAAGCACAATTTTATCCACAAACGATTGAGTGACTGATGAACGAAACTTAGCAAAATAATAAATCTCAGTTCATGGAGAAAAGAACAATATAATTTATACTAGCGATATGAAATTCTTAACTATACATTAATACTTAATTAGTTAAGTCGTGGTTCTACATCAAGCACGACCAAATTTCAAAACCTTCATGAAATATCCACAAAGCAATACTTAAATATTCATCACATCAAATCACCAAATAATGGACGACCCAATGACGAACCAAATAATGGACGAATCAAATGAACCAAATATTGGACGAACCAAACGAACCAAAATAATGGACGAACCAAACGAATCAAAGCCAAAAATTAACTAATTAACCAGTCTATGAAAATTCTCCATCAACTATCCAACAAACGGTAGACCAAACAAAATCAAAAGCCACGGTTCCTTCCACCAACTAACTACTCGGCTTATCAACAAAAGGTGGAGCAAACCCTTAGGTTTTCCATCAACTATCTAGCCAACAGACGGTGGACCAAACCCCTAGGTTCTCCTCCAACTATCACCGCGCGGGATTTCGGCTATTAATGAGTTACAACTTATCTTGCGAGAGGTATGACATTTCTGAATCTCTAATTCACACTACTCGAAACCCGCACGATGATCTCTTGGAACACTCGCTCAAACACAACCCAATGAACCCAAAGACTTCCTTTCTCAATATCAAATAACATTTATTAAAAATCTCTTAACTATTCACCCATCAACATAAGGCTCAAGTTAGTAAAGCATGGATATCTTTGTTACTGGCAAATGTTCAGTAATCTAGAGTACAGCTTAAAACTTGACTGTACATAATTATATATATAAATATTAATTTGACTTGCACGTAGTTGTTCATAGCGTTCAGGAAGGTAGCAAAATAAACATCGGTCATCAGTTCTGTTGCATGTTGTCGAACCCTGGATACGCCATCAGACCTTGACGATTCGGAACCAATTCACGGCGGCTACGTTCTTGAAGACCCGCAGACGTGACGACACTCTCTCGGACGCTTTCGTCGACTGTGGACGAGGCGGCGGTTTCGTAGTGACGCCCACGACGAATGTAGACAAGACGCCCCTTCGTAGTGACGCCCTCGTTGTCTATTCGTACGTCGACTGGACGACCGGAACGATGTTTCGTCTCGAAGTATCGACCGAGTAGAGATGACGACTCCACATAGTAGATCGAGAAGTTGCCCGGTTCCAGTAGACTTCCGCTTCCATGAGACTCGATCCGGTTGAGGCTCTTCCTTCCTTCTACTGCTTTACAACGCACTGGTTATATACCTTTTACCTAGAACATTCTAGAACTATTGGTCAGCCATGCATGACGATGCGCACGGCACTAACTGCAATGTTGACCCACTTAACTAAAGACCAGAATTTTCCATTTTAACAAACCACACACACATACATACATACACACATTCACTGCCATACTTCCCTCTACCTTAATTAAGACAACGTCTCGTTGTCTAGAAATCCATTAGACAAAGAGTAACTTAACTATGTACTTAACTAACAACACATTAATCAGTATGCATAATATACTCAATACTTGTACTCGTTAAAAGCAACATCAACATCATCTCATAATCTCATACAGTATTAATTATGGTTAGCGACTTATCACTATGCAAGTCACTATAATTCACTTGCATCTTCTAATATCATACACTAATTCTTAATTATAACACTTAACCAACTATCACGAGATTTGGTATTCTTGGTATGAAAACTCCATAACAACTTACACAAAATCCCTGACAACCACAAACTCCACAACAACCACTTAAATATCGAGAACTGGTATCCATGGTATAAATGATTCTCTATAAACTCTATTCAACACTCAGTAACGTTAGACAGCAACGACTAGTGGTAATCAACAATAAGTCGATAAATTGCTATTCTGAATTTCATCACCCAACACGTGACCACAAGGCAGGCCTTACCCTATGATCCGCTAAAGATGACAAATTCCAGGTCTAAATAACTTATACAACACAACCCTTAATTACTATCTACGACGCTTCCTTACTCTACCTGTCAGTGTACGACTTAAATGATAATCATGCTTCAACTTATCCGACAAATTACATTCAGGTTCCCACGTGATGCTTCTTGGTTGAACTGCCCACAAAATCTTATAATGTCTTACTCCATTAATATTCTTACACGCTAATACTTTCTCAACATCATACCATTGAGAATTAGAATCCTTAAAATCATCAACTAAAATAGAATCCTTCTTAACTAAATCTGTACAATCAACTGAATTATCAACAGTTGTCTTAGGAGAAATTTTAATATTTACATCCGACTTTGTTTGATCCTTATCAATAGGCGTTGAATCCTTACTTGACCCCTGTAATGACGTTATCATGAGTAAGTGACAAACTTTCATCATCATCCAACGCAACAAAATCCACAGGACTATTACATCTTACATCTAAATCCTCGGATGACTGAACACCCTGTGTTACAGAATTACCATTAACAAACTTTGCTAACAAGTCTTCACGACCTTGATTGAATGGCTTTAAACGATTCTGATGAACAGGTGACGGATGTTTAATATTGGTCTTTGAATGTCTTAGAATGTAAACGTCATTAGATAATACATTGGTGACATAATAAGGACCCGTCCACTTTCTGGTTAATTTAGGACTCTGGCCTTTTCGTTTACGTAAGTCCAAGAGCCATACCAGAGACCCTGGCACATAAACTCTTGTACCTTGTGAATCTTGATCATACTTCTTTCTATAACACTCCTGAGCTTCTGCAATGTTTTGTTTTGCCACTTTATGTGCAATCTCCAATTTCGTTATTAATTGTTGAACATAGTCATCGGTACTTGTAACACCACTACTATGATAATTAAGTGATGAAATTTGGGATGGTAAATTCATTTCTCTTCCAAACATTAAGTAATAAGGACTAAAGGCTGTGCTTGAAGCAGATGGAGTGGCTCTATGCGCCATCATGATTCCTGGGATAAATTCGTCCCAATTCTTTTGATCAAAACAATGAATTCTTAATGATTGCCAAATTGTGGCCCATTGACGTTCAATTAATGAATTTGACATCGGATGGTAACTAGATGTTAAAGTTCTCTTTACATTAAATAACTTACACAGTTCTGCCACTATAGAACTTAGAAACGATTTTCCTCTATCAGATAAAAGCGAAGCCGGAGGACCTAGACGAGTAAACACTTGTTCATAAAGAACTGTTGCTATAGTACTACTTTGCTGATTTGGAATTCCAAAACATTCAGGCCACTTGGTGAAAGAATCCATAACTAAAAGTAAATGGCGATTACCACGATTAGTTCAGGTAAAGGACCAGCACAGTCTATTTGAAACCTCCCAAAAGACTCAACAATGGGCAAAGGATGCAGTGGAGCCCGAATCAAATGAGTAGGTCTTTTAGAAGCTTGACAATCCTCACAAGTTGCTATGAATTCAGAGACATCGCTAAAAAGTCTGTCCCAATAATACCTTGAACGTATCAAAAGATAACAGCGATCTAATGCTGGATGATCAAAATTTGAATGACAATCAGTCAAGACAGTTTCTCTCAATGATTTTGGAACTACTAGTTGCATAATAAGAGGCTTGGCTACAGCAATATTCTTTGTACGAGGTTGAAATAAATGATAGAGAACACCATTGATCAAAGTAAATTGTTCTATTTGTAAAAGCAATTTTCGAGCTTGTTTATCATCCTTAGGTAACAAAGAAGATTCCAAATAATCAATGAATGGACGCAACTCTTCACACTCAAGTTGTGCTTTTCGAATATCCACGTTATCAAAGATATCATGTTGCCAAATGTTACCAACTGATGATGACTGCGAAATTGAATCCTGAACAGCAGAACAAATTACCCCAGATTCTGACTCAAAATTAAGTTTAACTTCCCACCATTGATTTTCTTCTAATGACTCATTTATTTGTCTACAATCAACTTCCTTGATTGTAGACAAATAAATATCATCCCTGAGAAATACATCATCGACAGGTACATCAGGTGGAGGAGGATAATTAAGTCTAGACAATGCGTCAGCCGGTTGATTTAATTTACCTTGCTTGTATTGAACAGAAAAATTATAGCCCTGCAACAGAAGACTCCATCGCACTAGTCTACCCTGCGTGGACGCACGGAGGTCTTGAATATAACGTAAAGAAATATGGTCTGTTTCGACAACAAAATGGCCATGGACTAAGAACGAATGAAAATGGCGAATTGCTTCAACCACTGCAAGACATTCCAATTCAGAGATAGACCAAAATCTTTCGTTTTGTCTTAATGCTCGCCCCCCAAATTCGACTGGACGAACATTCCCATCCTTGTCACGTTGGCTCAAGACATACCCGATTGATATAGTACTGGCGTCTGTCGATAAAATAAAAGGAGCATTCAAATCAGGAAACATTAGTATGGGCGTTGTCATCAAAGCTTGTTTAAGAACTTGAAATGCTTCTTCACATGCATCCGTCCAAAGAAACGACATACCTTTCCTTAAAAGCTCGTTCAAAGGTGCCGCAATTTTTGCGTACCCCCGGACGTACCGACGATAAAAGTTGCAAAAACCTAGATAGCGACGAAGCTCAGTGACATTCTGTGGTTTAGGATAATTTTTAATTTTATCGACTTTCCGACTATCAACCTCCAATCCTTTATCACTAAGAACATGACCCAGAAAATACAACTTATTCAAACCAAACTGACACTTTTGTGGATGTAACCGAAGGTTAGCATGACGTAACTTTCCCAAAACTATTTCCAAATGTACCAAATGTTCATCAAAATTGGAACTAAAAACCAAAATATCATCTATATACACCAAAACAAACTTCCATAGTTCACCTTGAAAAATATTTTGTAGCAAAGACTGGAATACGGCTGGGGCATTTCTGAGACCATAGGCTAAACGTTTAAACGAATATGCACCTTCGTGAGTGACAAACGTTGATTTATGACTTGTGGTAGGGTCTAGCCACACCTGCTTATAACTTTCCTTCATATCAATTGCTGAAAACCAGCAAGGTTTGTTATAAGACATTGAATCTATCACTGTCTCTATGGTTGGTAATTCAAATTTCATTTCATAAGTCTGCATATTAAGTCTACGATAATCAACAACAAAACGTGGACTCGCTGACTGTTTCTTAGACACTAGGAGAACAGGAGATCTCCAAGGACTAAAACTTGGTTCTATTATGTCATTTTCTAACATTTCCTTCACTTGTCGATTAATTTCTTGTCTCACTACAGGATTATGTCTATAAGGTTTCTGACTAATAGGAGCACCAAAAGTTTGAATAGTGTGTTTTATCATAGAAGTACCAGGTAACTGACTTAAATCTTGAGCAAATAAATCCTTGTTCTTATATAAAAGCGCAGAAAGAGATTCTAATTGCGATGGCTGTAAAGTGTCTACAGGCAATTGTATACCCAAAGCATTCAATTGCAACACCCTTTCATCATGCGAAGGCAAATTAACAGACGACTGTGCTTGTACAACCTGCATAGACGCACAATTATGCACATCGGCCAAGCAAATCGACGCAATCCTCATATTAGCAGGTAAAGATATTTTGGAACATGTAGGGTTAAGAAGTTGCACAAACGAAGTATCTGCATTCGGTTTGACTAAAATATTAGCCACTAAAGCCTGAGTCTTGTTATAAATCCTTAAAGGTTCAATAACAGAATCTCTATTTACATATTTGAAAGGTATCTTGACACGAACAAAGACAAGAGACTTCGGAGGAATAGTAACTTTGTCTGGCAAACGCAAAATAGAAAATAACCCCTGGTGCTTTGAGAGAAAGCTTAAAGTCACTAGTTCATCAAACAAAGTCAAAGTATGAGCCCTATAATCTATGACTGCTTTGTTAGACAACAGAAAATCATGACCTAAAATAAGAGACTTGACAAGTTTAGGCACAACTAAAAACTGAACATCCACAATCAATCCTGAAAAATTCAATGGAATGGTTACTACCCCCAAAATTTTCAATGGTACATTATTAGCCCCTAACAATCTTATATCAACTGGTTGTATAGACTGCTGAGGAATATTCAATTTTCGAATCATATCCAATGACACAGCAGATCTAGCTACGCCAGTGTCTACCAACACAGAAAAAGATTTACCAAAGATCTTTACAAATATTTCTGAACTGTTTTCCATTGAATTTGACAAAGATTGCAATTTGTCAATGTTATTATTCGGATGAAACCAGCGCTTTTGAGGCGCCGGTTCTGATTGCTATCTAGAACCTAGTTTAGCTTTCCAGCATAATCTGGCATAGTGGTTTTTATGTCCGCAAATTCTACAGTGAAGCCCATATGCTGGACATCTATCATTCAACTGATGTAAGTTCCCACATTTCGTACAATGAACAACAGACGGCGTAGGAAAATTGTTAAACTGATTGTGTCTATAGAACTGTTGAGGCCTCTGTTGACGAAATCTACGAGAGTTGAACACATTCTGTCGACTTTGTGTACGCCAATTTGATTGAGAATTGAACCGCGAATCCCCAGATGAATGTGGACCAAAAGTATCTGCTGTTGAAATACTTTTAGGCTGCCGACTAAAATTCACACACCTGTTATTATACACCTGGCTTTGCTGTTTCTGACTCAAATGTGGATTCAAGAATTGGTCTGCACCCGCACAATGAGCCCCCTCAAGGTATTCGACTGAATAGGTGCCAATGATGATGTAGAATTAATTGCGAGTCGTTCTACCTGCTGTTTTAATTCTGACAACGACTTTAATACGTCGGCATTAGAATCAGGTAGTGACTCACTAGCGATTTGATAAAGTGCCGCAGACTGTAACAATTCTTCAATAGACTTTACCCCTTTTGTAAAACACAGTTTTTTCACACTGGGCAGTAATCCATTTAAAACAATCTGAAACACCGTATCAGAAGATAATTGCAGTCTGTCCCCTTTACACTGAATTCCAGCCACAAAATCGTGCACATTTTGCGAAGGTAACTGTCTCGTTTCCCACAAAAGTCCTATCTCTTTCCATGGTTTATCAAAAATGGTATAGCGCTCAATAAAAAGTTTTGACAATTCCTGAAAATTAGTGAATGATGTTTTTGGAACCGTTTTAAACCATACAGCTGCCGAATCCCTCAACAATAACTGAAAAGCGGAAATCATTGCTTTTTCATCAAGCTGCTGAAACGAGGCCCATAATTTTAGATCTTGAACGAACTTACGAGGATCTTCCTTTGAAGTGCCTGTGAAATAGTTAGGACAGAAAAGTCCAGACCTAGAAATATGTCTAAAAGTAGGAGGCACCGAAGGAAGTATTGAAGCATTGTCAGTGACCATTGGCGCTAAAATATCATGAGAATAATTATCAGTAATAGAAGTTGCAGGTAAGTACTCTGAACTACAAGGTAATTGATGAATGTCGGTCAAAGTCGATCGTCTCTGCGTCGCGAGTTGTCCACAACTCTGACTCAGTCGTGTTGACAATTCAACCGGCCTATCAGAAACAATCGACGTTTCAGAACGGCAAAAGAGATTCTCCCGACTCTTTGGTGGAAACAACAGATTTCGAAATTTGAAATTGCCTACAGGTGACAAATGCGGCGGTGAAGAGTCAAGCAATCCCTGTGAACCAGATATAAGGTTGTCTGCGTGAGGCGACAATTCGGGCGGGCTTTCTAGGTTAAAATGATTCGGATTGAGCAAAAAGTTACTCTGATCAGACGTCTCAGATGCGCTAGAAAAACACTGATGCGAACCTTCCAAATGATCCATTACTATAGCTAAATCTATGCCTTTCACCAATACAAGTGATCACCAATCAATTCAACCTTGACGACCACCAAAACTTAGAATAATAAGCAATATTAACACTGTTAAATATGCAATCAAAGCACAATTTTATCCACAAACGATTGAGTGACTGATGAACGAAACTTAGCAAAATAATAAATCTCAGTTCATGGAGAAAAGAACAATATAATTTATACTAGCGATATGAAATTCTTAACTATACATTAATACTTAATTAGTTAAGTCGTGGTTCTACATCAAGCACGACCAAATTTCAAAACCTTCATGAAATATCCACAAAGCAATACTTAAATATTCATCACATCAAATCACCAAATAATGGACGACCCAATGACGAACCAAATAATGGACGAATCAAATGAACCAAATATTGGACGAACCAAACGAACCAAAATAATGGACGAACCAAACGAATCAAAGCCAAAAATTAACTAATTAACCAGTCTATGAAAATTCTCCATCAACTATCCAACAAACGGTAGACCAAACAAAATCAAAAAGCCACGGTTCCTTCCACCAACTAACTACTCGGCTTATCAACAAAAGGTGGAGCAAACCCTTAGGTTTTCCATCAACTATCTAGCCAACAGACGGTGGACCAAACCCCTAGGTTCTCCTCCAACTATCACCGCGCGGGATTTCGGCTATTAATGAGTTACAACTTATCTTGCGAGAGGTATGACATTTCTGAATCTCTAATTCACACTACTCGAAACCCGCACGATGATCTCTTGGAACACTCGCTCAAACACAACCCAATGAACCCAAAGACTTCCTTTCTCAATATCAAATAACATTTATTAAAAATCTCTTAACTATTCACCCATCAACATAAGGCTCAAGTTAGTAAAGCATGGATATCTTTGTTACTGGCAAATGTTCAGTAATCTAGAGTACAGCTTAAAACTTGACTGTACATAATTATATATATAAATATTAATTTGACTTGCACGTAGTTGTTCATAGCGTTCAGGAAGGTAGCAAAATAAACATCGGTCATCAGTTCTGTTGCATGTTGTCGAACCCTGGATACGCCATCAGACCTTGGACGATTCGGAACCAATTCACGGCGGCTACGTTCTTGAAGACCCGCAGACGTGACGACACTCTCTCGGACGCTTTCGTCGACTGTGGACGAGGCGGCGGTTTCGTAGTGACGCCCACGACGAATGTAGACAAGACGCCCCTTCGTAGTGACGCCCTCGTTGTCTATTCGTACGTCGACTGGACGACCGGAACGATGTTTCGTCTCGAAGTATCGACCGAGTAGAGATGACGACTCCACATAGTAGATCGAGAAGTTGCCCGGTTCCAGTAGACTTCCGCTTCCATGAGACTCGATCCGGTTGAGGCTCTTCCTTCCTTCTACTGCTTTACAACGCACTGGTTATATACCTTTTACCTAGAACATTCTAGAACTATTGGTCAGCCATGCATGACGATGCGCACGGCACTAACTGCAATGTTGACCCACTTAACTAAAGACCAGAATTTTCCATTTTAACAAACCACACACACATACATACATACACACATTCACTGCCATAATAGTAAATAGGAAAACACTGAATGATCTACGAGCAAATAATCTTGTTTTCTTATTAATTCAAAAATATTTTGAAATTATTCTTTTGAACGCTCTGAACTGAGTGGGAAGACGAAGAATGCGGAAGGATAGAATTATAATCCCCAAGGAGGAAGCATCACATCATGCGGGATCCGATCCTAGTGGCCGGTACTGCGGTTCACCCGGCCGTTGAGCTTCGTCTTCTCGGAGTTCGGCTCGACGAGACACTCTCATTTGTCGGACATATCGGTCAGCTGACTGGGTTGTGTTATTACCAACTGCGAAGAATCAAGGAGGTACGGAGATATCTTCCGACAAGCACGACGGCAATGCTTGTTCGGGCAATGGTGTTGCAGAGAATCGATTATTGCAACAGTGTCCTCCTTGGTCTACCTGAAACACAGCTCGGCCGGCTGCAGAGGGTGATGAATGCGTCGGTCAGGCTGATATACAGACTCAGATCGAGGGAACATGTCACTCCGCTACTGAAAAACGAACTACACTGGCTGAAAGTACCAGAGAGGATTACATACAAGCGGTGTATGCTGTCGTTCCGTGCGCTTCACGATCCAACGTGTCCTGAATACCTTTCCACACTTCTTCACAGACAATCGCTGACGGAAAGATGTCGTCAATTACGGTCGAGCAGCCGTGTTCTTCTGGCGGTTCCACGTCCTGCGAAGACGCCAAAGTTTGGCGAGCGTTCGGTTGTAAGGGGAAATCCGCGGCTGTGGAACGCTCTACCGGACATTGTAACCTCGTCGAACTCCTACGATCAATTCGCGAAGAACTTGAAGACATATCTGTTTGCGACTTCTTATGAATGTTAAATATGTACAGCGCCTTTGACTTTGGTAGACGCCATGCGTACGGCGCTATATAAATTGTCTGAATAATAATAATAATAATAATTTAGCATTAAAATCTAATCTCAATCAATACGATTTTTTCTGGCTTTCTTTGGCGCTGATATTCAGTCCCTTCCTGCATGAATCAGAGGTGGTCATGGTCGTTTGAGGTCGTGCCTATGACCGTGACTAGCACTGACGAAACTTTGATGAAAAAATTGGGGAACCCAAGGGGCTGTCCATTAATTATGTCAACAATTTTTGGGCAATTTTTTTAGCCCCCTTGTCACAACTGTCAATTTTCAGTGACCCCTATAATTACGTTAAAAAAACTTTTGATCCCCTCCCCCCAGTTGGGCCAAGATCAACGACAGGTCCCAATAACAAGGTTTTTATTTTTTGCGGTGATGACCATTTTCCTTCTTTTGCTCATAGAGTGTAAAAATGTGCAGGTGTTGATAACCTTTTAAACTTTTTTTGCCATGCTTTTTCCATTATAATAAGTAGTATTCCATGAAATTTCCTATTTTTTGATTATTTGTAAAAAGTGAAATTGTTGACGTCAACTTCTCTTGACCCCCCTTCTCCTGTCAACAACTGTCAAACTTTTTCAACCCCCTAAATTGTTGACGTAATTAATGGACAGCCCCAACACTATAGACCTTTACCTTCCCCTCACCGATGGTAGCCTCTAAAAAGCGGGGGCTTGAACCTAAAGGTCTTATAGAAGTCTACGCCTATGGTGACAATCAATCAACCAATCAATCAATCGGTCAATCGATCAATCAAAAACTTCTATGACGCCGCTATCATGATATCCAGGATATCAGCGACAGTAGATTGCATACCAAATCCAATAATCGAATAAGAGCCAGATCAAACCAGAAGTCATGTTTAGTCCATGATGGTTACCCCTACAGTTGTTGTGCGTGTCTTGAGTCTTGACAATGAAACAATGATTTATATTGTGTGCAGCTACGCAGTGGTTAAATTACTTGTTCAGAGGTGCCGGATATCCTTATATTTCCTCGTCCACAAAATTTCTTCACAAGTTTTTAAATTCATTTTAACCCGTTTGAGCCCGCTATAAGAAATAACTGTATTTGATTGGTGCCAAGCAGAAAAACATTTCATATATGCCATTTGAATATGTGCAAGTGATATTTTCATTAGAATTTATAATAGTAAGTACAGCAAGTAATGATGCGTTGCCTAAATGCAACCTTGGGCACAAACAATATCCAAAATGACTGAAATCAAGCCATTAGGCCTACCGTCTAATTAGCATTGAACACTATCAACGAATCTAGGCGCTTGCATTGACATTAAGGATGACTGTTACTGAGTATGCTGGGAAGTAAAGCTAACTAAACAACTTCTATAGAGCCAGTACTAGCGATACACTTGACACTAGTCGATGGTCACATTGAAGTAGAACCGTAAATCTGCATGATCATATCAGGCCCTGAAGCCAAAACTAATTGGTTGGTCCATCTTGTACATTTTGCAAGAGTGTCTGCCAAATGCAACAGCATCTGTTCATCCTTGCATAGATTGAGAGTGAGCAGGTCAAACTTTGCAAACATGACAGGTCAACATAACGAATGTGTTTGTAGCCTTTGCCGGAGGTTTGTACAGTTGTGTTATCTGCAAGAGGAATGTTCTTTTTTTACTTAAATGCACTCTTGTCTGCTAAGTGATCTAATGAAAATGTTAACATTAAAGGCATCATCACAATCCCAATAGGGCCCTACATTATTTCTCTTGGGAGAAGATGGTGTCTTGTAAATAATGGAACTCTAATGCATTGCCTTAGCTGGAACGTCCCTTGAAAATCATGACTTTTGTGCATTGCATACAGATTGGTCTGAATCATTGTCATATCTTACTTTGATTTGCAACGTATATTTCACTGATCTCACTAACTGCTGTTATCATTGACTTCGTTGGGGTTATGCTCAAGAATTGATAATGTCAACGTCACGTCTTTGATTCAAAAGAGTCAAAGACGTAACGTCGACTCAGTTTTCTTCCTCTGTGGGAAGCTTATACTGTGATCAACAGAAGTAAATTGATGGCTAGAGTCTTTATTTTTGCTGTCATGTTTGTGGTGCAATTCAACTTCCCCAGCAATATAAGTTGGTGAGGTCTTCGTAGTATTGGTATATAATCTACGTCACACGCTTTGCAATTGCTCAGCTGATTGTCAACTTCAGCTTGAGGTAAAATAACTAAGTCTGCCTCTGAAACAGGATATAAGACGAAGAGTTAAGTTTTATAGGCAATTTCATGACGACCAGAAGCATTACTACAAGCTGCGCCTCCTACAGTTGAGTCACACAATTAAGTGTTACTGCAAGTGCCCAAGGTTGCGAAAACGCAACGCTAAGTTTTGGACCAATTGGCTATTCATATCATATTCATAAACTCTCAAGTTTTTGTGCAATGATTTGCAACTACCTATGATCTGTAAGAAAATGTAAATAGAACAAAAATTCTGATATAGGGCCTACCTGAATGAGTTTTAAGCATTTAACCCTCATTAGAGCCTTCTAAAAGTGTAACGTTTCTTAACCTTGGGGTGTAAACGCACCCCAAATTTATTCATTTAGTTTTCAGCAAAAACACTGCGTCAGCTGTTCAAGATAGCTAGTATCTACTAAATAGAGTCACTTCTGTCATAATTACTGACAGCTGTTGCATAATAACTTGTTTTGACTATGCTCAGAACAGACAGCTTTTCCACAGGTGCTGCAGAATTTTCGCACTTTCCTGTCCCGACTTTGTGTACAGATGTAACATCGACCCTGGCCAGACGCTGGCTTGTCTCCTGGTGCTCTCGCGCACTCATTTGACAACTGTAACTTTACACTTACAGTAGCAATGGCGTCGCTGATGCTCTGGCGAAGATTACTTGGCGTATTGAGACGAGAACTTATCAGCGGCTTCACGAGTTGTTCACCCAACTCAATCAAGAACTTTACGACGTCGTGTACGTTTCGACTCTTTTCTCCAGTCCAGAACATTGCATAGCCAAACAATAAAACTTGCCAGTGCTGCAACGTCAACCATGTTTAAAAAAACAGTACCATTGGCCATCGATTTATCTTGCGTTTTCACGAGAACACAGCATGTCATCCATGTTGTGGACACCAAATTTGGTGGCGTTATAGTGAAAAATGATGTATGTCTTCTTTGTGCCGGCGTCAACACGGCTGGCATGGTGCATAGTCAAAATCAACACTACCGTGACTGCTTTGACAATCAACAATCAACATATCCACCCATACAAAAATAATTTATTGTAAATGTCATCGTATTGCTGCTATGTTCACAATATGGGCTGTATTTGCACCCCAGAAAGTAAACACCACTATTTTGCAGATGCGTTAATTAATTATTTTAAGAAAACTGAACACTATTAGGCGCTGAATGTATACGAACAATGTCATGAAACCATCCCTAAATTTGCATGCTTTACAATGTCTAACAGGTATTATGTACACGTTGGGATGGATTTGCACCCCAAGATTCTAATGAGGGTTAATTAAAGTTATATACCCAAACATAGTTCAAAATCGCTAACGTTTTTGACATCAAAATGTTTGCATGCATTGCTGACAAATAATATCAAAGGACGTCAAAATAAATTAAAAGGGGGTGAAATAAGCCAGTAAAACTATTTGCATGGTTACTTTTCAGCATAAAACTTTTCTACAGCTTCAAAACCATAGCGTTGCGTTTTTGCAACGCTAGGCGTAAACGGGCTAATGTAGTAATGTGCCTAATAGGACCTATATAAGTGGACCCTAAGTGGAGGACATGGTTAATTGAATTGTTATTTAATTGAAGTAATTAAAAAGTTCTTGCTCGTTGCGATAAGAATTTTTATTTTTGTAATATTACATCAGCTCGTCAATGCAGTTTTCTTTCTGACTGACCAAATTTGTCGAATGTCACGTTGAAACATAGCAAATTATGTAGGAGTTCCCTTCACCAAATTGAGATGTGGTCCCAAAATTTCTAATACAAGAAATTGACACATTTCTATAAACATAAAGACGTCTGTAAATTTCCAACCGGGATTAATGAAAGATCAGACACAGCTCTAACGCAGTAAATGTTAACAAAAAGTCCGCTTCTAAAAGTAAAAGTAATGCAAAATATTGCTTCCAATTAAATAATTTCGAGCATTTCTTGCGTTTCCATCAGCACAATTCTAAAGCAAAGCTAAATAAGATGTCTTTTACCCAAGCAAATCATTAATTTTTTTTAAATATCTTAGGCTACATTGAGAAAAATGCATCAGAAATCTAAGGAATGAAATTTAAGATGGGTTGAGTACAGTAGAATGCACTTTCAAGTTTCAATTCAGACGGATGTCTGTGAGTTGATGTGCTGTTTCATGCAGGTTTGAAAAGTCCAGGACACTGGAGTGAATGAATGTCGATAGTCGCATGTGGTGCAGACAATGCTTGATCCGCTTTGACACTGCAGGTATATTTCGTCTACAAAAGCGTTAATAGAGGAAAACCTTAAGCAAGATAATGAAGAGGCAATACAATAGTGCTGTTACGGTTAACCGAACCGAACCGAAACCGCGGTTTTTCGGTCAAAACCGAACCGAACCGAAACCGCGGTTTTGACCATGCAAATTGGACGGTTTTCTTCCGTTTTCCAAAGGTTAGGGTTGTTAATAACCTAACCAGGTTAAAACCCTAGGTTAGGTTAGGTTAACACTAACCCTATGATCTCTTTTTCAATGCATTAAATGCATTTAATGCATCTTGAATGCAGTTCAATCAATGCACAGCTTTTTAAACGCTAAAATAACGAGTGTTGTTCTGCTGGAATGTCTATATTTCTACGATGAGTCAGAGTTTGACGTCATTATTGAAATCAGTAAAAACATTTTTAAAAGGGCTGCATTAGCAGTGTCGTTCAGTGCCAGTTTAGGGTGGAATGCCAATTAGCCGGACACCTTCAAAATTGAGGTAGACACTTCCCCCCAAATCCACAATCCTAGAAATATCCCTGAGGCTAACGGAGCGGGTTCAAGCCCTGTTAGTGCCCCTAGTGGCTTTCACGTGCAGTAATGCCTCCTAAGCCACTTTAAATCATTCCGAGTTTAAAATTGGGCCTATTGTCAGTTGCATCAACTGAAAAGAGGTGACTTAAATAAAGGGGCCGTCCGTAAATGACGTCACGCGAAAACTTTTACCCCTACGTCATGCAACGTCACGCAACGTCGGACCCCTAAAATATGACGTCACAACGGGCCGACCCCATTTTCAAAAATCGCGTAACGTCATTTTATTTTTTATTTCTTATTAAAAAAAAAAAAAGGTCATTCTTGTATTTTTTCCTCTCGAAAACCCTGACAAGCAAAAAGAGGTCATAATTGTATCATTTTTATTCTCCAAAATCACTGAAAGCAAAAATAGGTCATAGGGTTAGGGTTAACCTATTGCTAACCCTAGGGTTAGAGTTAAGGTTAACCCTAACCCTAACCTAGGGTTAAAAAACCGAACCGAACCGAAACCGCGGTTTTTCGGTCCAAACCGAACCGAAACCGACCGAGACTGCTCGAGGTGAAACCGTAACAGCACTACAATACAGCAGTCTCCACGAATTTGCTGTTTGTCCAAATCCATGATTCTTTCGTCCTTGACGGTAACTACATTGGCTATTTCCATCCAAAATATGCTAATAACATCAGCCGGGATAGTACAGCTAAAGGCCAAAACTTTCAACCCATCCAGTGGGGGCCAGACCCCCACTGGTCTAGTGGTAGTCTAGGCCCCCATTGCCAGGACAATCAAAGATCGTTAGCGTAAATCTATTTACCTTAAAGTGACAGCTTGCCGTTTCGCCAAATCCCTTGCATACACGTTCTTTCATTTTGAACTGACAGCAGTAAATTAGTTCTCCTTTACCAACCTAAAAACACCACATCTGATAGGTTAATACTGAACACGTATCAAATCACATTATCTGTTCACTCAAACAATGTAAACTAATGTACGTTGTTTGGGAAAATACAGGCCTAATTATGTCATATTAAATTTTAATCTCGTCGCATTGTCCATGAAAACTTTTCAAGTCACCATATATATCAACATGGGTGTAGCGACAGGATTATATCGGTATATATATATATATATATATATATATATACTGATATATACATATATACCCACACACGCACACAAATCATACAAGCTTTAAATTTTTAATGTTTTTTAAGATTTTCAAAGTTTTTAAAGATTTATACCCCCAAATCACATTATACCTTCACCCCAATCAAATTTCTGGCTAAGCCTCTGACTACCAAAGAGAATTTTATTAGAACGCGTAGGCCCACGCCTAAGTCTTTCACAGCTGAAGAAAATTACAGATACTCGTATATGGAAGCTATTCTGACTTCACGGTGACTTTGTACCAATTCAGCAACATCTCATTCATGTCAGCTCAGAGGATATTCTGTGTTTAGTCATTTGGCTTGGGTAAAGATGAGATGCATTGTAATCAGTAGCCTACGCAATTATTTTGATCCACAATGATACAACTCTTAGATTTCTACTCAAAGATCTAATTCCCAAAGTAAAGGTCGCTGGTGTGCATCTATATATGGGTGCCTATCTCTGAACCTGCACCTTCAAGTTGGAGATAGGATTATAAACATATAACTATTTTCTGACCAAAACTGAACGTGCTCTCCGTGTCTGTCTGTCTTTCTGTCTTTCTGTCTGTCTGTCTGTCTCTCCCTGTCTGTTTGTCTCTTTCTCCTCAGATGTCACTTTACGCTACAGAATACAACTCTCTTTCTCTCTCTCTCTCTCTCTCACTCAGTCTCATACACACAGTTATTCAGTCGTCTCCGACTTTGTGTGACATTATTATGGACTTTGATGTGTCATCCCTTTCTGACCCAGACCGCATTTCTCAGTTCCTCGATATTCATGTTCGTTGCTTCCATAATGTGATCCATCCGTCTATTTTTTGTCTTCCTCTGTTTCTTTCCATCAACAGCTGCTATAGCACAAATGATTTCTCAATTTCTCAAGTGAATTGTGTCTTCTCATAGCATGCCTAAAAAACTCCAATTTTTGTTTTAGGATCAGTCCTACCACTAAATACAACACAAAAAAGGCAATCCTAAACCAGCCATGAACCAAACTCTAATCCCAATTATAACCAAATAATACCAATATACCATCAATCATTAACTAAAAGACAACGCCGGGAGCAACGGAGAAGTTTGAAAGTGCGCTGTTTCCTAAGTTCCTAACACAATTTCGCCCTCTTTCGCTAGAATAATTATTGAACATCGAAATGTGCTGCCATCATTCTCATACCTTACGAAAGGCCACGTAGTGATCGCCATCTTTGAAATGGATGTCCTGGTCGTTAACACCCATATTATAGAACCTGACACTATCAGCCACGATCTTCTTAACGATTGGGTCTTTCTCCGGTTCTGCGATGTGATAATATCCACCAGTATATTGGGGCACGTATGAGCCAACAGGCACCAAAGTGATATTCTTCATGCAATCTCCTGCCACGAGGACGACCAAAGTCGCTACGACCATCAAAATACTTGACAATCTGCACATCATTGCTGGAACGTACTTGTGCTGGAACTTCTAGAAGTAATTCGGCAGAGTTTTTGCAACACGGCTCAACATCAGCAACGCAGTCTGAATATATACCCACCGATTGCACACCTGTGCACACCGTTATTAAATTAATCAACGTCACGTTGGTGTAAACTGATAAAAACAGATTGGTTTACTGTACTTAGAGATCATTAAGAGCGTCAGTAAGCGGACAATAACAACGAGTGATTGATGAGCAATGTTGACGTTCTGCTGCATAGTAAATAGGAAAACACTGAATGATCTACGAGCAAATAATCTTGATTTTCTCATTAATTCAAAAATATTTTGAAATTATTCCTTTGAACGCTCTGAACGGAGTGGGAAGACGAAGAATGCCGGAAGGATAGGAATTATAATTTAGCATTAAAAAATCTAATCTCAATTGACAACGAGTGATTGATGCGCAATGTTGACGTTCTGTTGCATAGTAAATACTGTAGGAAAACGCCGAATGATCTACGAGCAAATAATCTTATTTTCTCATTAATTCAAAAATATTTTTGGAATTATTCTTTTGAACGCTCTGAACGGAGTGGGAAGACGAAGAATGCCAGAAAAATAGGACTTATAATTTAGCATTAAAAACTAATCTCAATCAATACGAATTTTCCTGGCTTTCTTTGGCGCTGATATTTAGTCTCTTCCTACACGAATCAGAGGTGGTCATGGCCGTTTGAGGTCGTGCCTATGACCGTGACTAGCACTGACGAAACTTTGATGAAAAAATTGGGGAACCAACCCTATAGACCTTTGCCTTCCTCTCACCTATGGTAGCCCCTAAAAAGCGGGGGCTCGAACCTAAAGGCCTTATACAAGTTTACGGCATCTTTACGCCTATGGTGACAATCAATAAATCAATCAACCAACCAATCAATCAGTCAATCGATCAATCAAAAAACTTCTATGGCGCCGCTATCATGATACCCAGGATATCAGCTACAGCCGATTGCGTACCAAGTCCAATTCGAACAAGACCCAGATCATACCAGAAGTCATATTTAGTCCATGATGGCTACCGTTACTGTTGTTGGGCGTGTCTTGACAATGAAGCAATGATTATATTGTGTGCAGCTACGTAATGGTCAAATTACTTTTTCAGAGGTGCCGGATTCCTTATTTTTCATTCATTTTCATTCCAATTCCTTCACAGCTTTTTTATTCATTTTAAACGAACATTTAGAGTACAGTTCACATTTTCCTTTCTTTCCCGTGCATTCAAAGTGCTAATGTAAACAATAAAAGATCACAACGAATAAAAAGTACGTTCCGGATCTGATGCCATGCAGACGTACCGGATCTCTTTCCAGACGTTCCGGATTGGAGATCAGGCAAGATCCGGCTCAATTTAACCCCTGCAAGTTCTACGGCCTAATGATAGAAGATTATGATAGCAGCTCTTACGGCGGAAACGCCATGTAATTCCTTGTGTTTCTGGTCTCATATTCATTAGCAAAGGGTATTGACAAACAGCCACAGTTATTATTATTATTATTAATAATAATATTATTATTATTATTATTATTATTATTAAAACGACAACTTATATAGCGCTATCTGCCTGGCGAAGGCCATAGTCAAGAGCGCTTTACAAAGACAACTGATATGAGATTTAAAATAGGTGCGTCTTAAGTTTCTGTGCAAACCTATCTTGTGTCGTCTCCCTGGTAATTTCCTCGGGGAGGGCGTTCCAAAGTATGGGATTCCCCCTCGAGACGGATCGGTGCCCAAATTTAGCTGTCTTTGATGGAGGGGGACAGATGGAGGGGTTATTGTTGTTATGTAACGTAGAAGTCAATGATTGAGTGAAGAAATAGCTGCATTACGAGGACTATATGCCTATAAGGTCCATAGGCATTTCGTTTAGTCCTTCAAAGCAGAATATTTAAATGTACTTTAGCGTGTGTTGCGAAACAACGCTGAATAATTAACAGCCGTCTGGTTGCCAAGGTCGGCCATACTTAAAATGCTCAATATATCCTTTGATATCGGATTACCGTTGAACTTCTGCAGGTATGCTACAGGCCATAGGCTGATTAGACGGGTCCTTTCGTCCTCTGTAGCACTTCGTCGACAGGTGGGAATTCTCGTTGTGTTGTAGGGACGATTCGTTTGAAGAGGACTCTTCCAACAAGTAATCAATCGTCTTCGGTTTCAAACAGAGAACCACTTGGAGCGTCATGGCGTCGAGAAGTCGGAAGAACGGTTCCGACGACGACGAAGTAACGAAGCAGCGACTTCTGACGAACCAGTACGAAAAAGAACAGCGCATGCGACTGCAAACGTGGATCCGACAATCGAAGAAGAAGCAGCAGCAGCAGCAGAAGAAGAAGAACAAAGAAGACGAAGAACAAGAACAAGAAGATGACGACGACGATTCGAAATCTTCGCACGGTCTCGACACCGCCGACGCATCGGTCCTGCCGCTGTCTTCCGGCGGTCAGTACGATGCCGCCCGCCGTAGACTCCAGACGAAGTCCATCAAGGTCCCCGAGGCCCTGCTGATGTATCGCAACCGCCATCAGGTCGCCGACTTCCGACGCCGCCTACCCGAGGATCCTCCTCCTCCTCCTCCTCCTCCGAGGGCAGCCTCCTCCGTCTTCCCCCGGGGTCCAGGAGCCGCAGCGAGGAGGCGGGCTTCGTCGACCGCTCGGAAAGGGAGGAAGACTCGACGAGCCTCCGACTCCCGATCATGTTCCCCGCCGACGATGCGGTCAGACGAGCCCTGTACGAGGGAACGCCAAAGGAGGGAGGAAGAGGAAAAGTTGGAGGAGGAAGGGCCGACTACCTCTTCCGTCGCAACCTCAGGAGACCGGAGAGCAGGTATCGATTCCCGGTGGTCAGTTCCTGGGCGTACGGGTGGAACGTGAGAGACGTCGTGCCGGAAGAAGAGCAGTGGAAGAAGGCGGAAAACAGACGGAGAAACCTCGTCCAGGATACATTCTATGCGCGAAACGGAATCAATTTGGCATCGCAGTGAAACTATGATTACCGAAAATTAGTTTAAAATAATGCTTAATATTAATAGTTATTACTTCACGGGTAGCTTCTTCTATAGCATCTTACCGCAACTATTATATTAATTACTAGATACGATTAGTGTTTTATAAAACATTATCGTGCACTGAGTGTACACTAAGGGACTGTCCATTAATTATGCCAACAATTTTTGGGCAATTTTGACCCCTCCCCCTTGTCGACAACTGTCAACTTTCACTTACCCCCAATAATTACGTCAAAAACTTTTGACCCCCTCAAGAACAATGACAGGTCCCAATAACAAGGTTATTATTTTTGTGGTGATGATCATTTTTTCCCTTTTTTGCTCATCGAATGTCAAAATGTGGTGGTGATGACCTTTTTTGCCATGCTTTTTTCCATTTCTGCCATGCTTGTTTCCATTGTAATAAGTAGTATTACATAAAATTTCCTTAGTTTTTGATTATTTGTAAAAAGTGAAATTGTTGACGTCAACTTCTCTTGACCCCCCTTCCCCTGTCAACAACTATCAAACTTTTTCAAACCCCCTCCCCCTAAATTGTTGACGTAATAAATGGACAGCCCCTAAGCGTACAATAGGCGTAGTGATAAGAATACTAATAAATACGACAGTGTGTTACTTTTGCAACTACCAGAAGAAGTAAATCTTGATATTTTTGAGATCTAAAGAAAGCAAGAAGATTGCCAATTTTGAAATACTTCCGATTAGACATTCAGGACACGTACTTTATCTCCAGTTGTTGTTGTTGTTGTCATTATTATTATTATTATTATTATTATTATTATTATTATTATTATTATTATTATTATTACACCGTTGTCAGCGCACATTATGACATCACCACAAAAGTCTAAGTCATTCAGAAAGAGAAGAATCATAAGTGCGGAGTGAGTCACGTGTCCACAACCATGTGGGCCAAACTGCAGAGTACAGTTTTCAGTCGGCGTTTAAAAAAACAAGTCCGAGGTGACAGTATTCGGTAGATTAGGACTATTCCAAACAGACGGAGCAGCGTTGGCGAAGGAACGGTCGGTAAACAGTGGCGGTTCCAAGAACTCTTTTGGGGATGCAATGAATTTCTAGGAAGATCCTGTCAATTGTCAAAGGAATTATATTTAAATAGTTTTAAAGAAATCTGTAGATTTGATTTATAAAATATAATGTTTAGAATTGACACTGTATGAAAGCCAGTTTAGCAGTGTTTTATCCAGACTCCAGGCCTTGGGGGGAAGGGGGGAATTGAGGCTTTCTGCACAGGTTGAACGAAGCACAGTTCTCGGAATCTCTTTAATTTATACTCGGAAAATGAGTTCGGCGTCGTCATTCGCTCATTCACTATTTCTAGGAATATCAGAGACTGGGCATTCAGACTGAAAGGCGCTTTTATAAATTACCTGTCCTTCGTCCAATGCATTCATTACTATTCTACGGATCCTGTGTTGTTAATAGTCCATGGCTTGTAGCAGTATCTGCCATACATAGTGCGTCGTAATTTCCTGTCAACTGGACGCTTTGAATTCTACTGGCCTATTGTACCATAACGATGTCGTGGCTATTGTTAGGGTGACGAGGCTATGCTTCGGTTGGTCCAACCCTTTGAAATACGTTTAACCCCAAGCATACACTTTGACCTGAAGCCGCTCACTCTGAGTAGCTGTAACACTACGTATTTGCCCTTCCAAGTATCAAAGTAGGCCTATATCTGTAGTGGGAATATTAGCGTAGCCACGAATGGGCACGGGCACGGCACGATTTGCGAGGGGAAGGGGGGAATCTCCCTCCCCCCAACTGCCAAACTGCATCCCCTCACTGCTACATTTCCCAACAACTACATCCCCCAAGCTCGACACACCCCTCCCCCCACTGCTCCAGGTCACAAATCGCACCCTGGGCACGGGTGTGGGCCATATTCTTGGTTATGAGAAATTTGTATCGGGGAACTGGTGATTGCCTATCACCGCTAACAAAACACTGGGAAACTTGACACATTACGCCGACCAAGTTAGCATGCACTCAATTGAACGAGGACTAAAACAACTTGACTCTCGCTATTCGAGCCCGGGTAAGCCGCAGCTCTGATTAGCTCATCCCAGAGTCGAGCAGATTGAGCAATCGAGGCGGGCCCTTCAAATCTTCGACGGAAATGATTTTCAGGGGGTGCAGTGTTGATGAAACCACTCGAAATTGCAATAGCCTTTGATGTGTCAATCGGTCAACAGCTGTTCACGCGAACGAAACGCTTGACCTTTACCCGCGTTGCTTCCGTGGTGCGCTGCCGCCCCTTTAATGCTGTATGGCCTGTCAGCGTCGACGCTCATAGAAGCTGACGTGAATTAAAAACGCACCCTCGAGGTCTCCAGCCGAACGACGCGAAAACGCGGCCGTCCGGGTCGTCTGCGTCCATTCGTCGATTAATTTCGGCTACGCTCAACCGTAAACAATGCATTAAATATACGACCAGAACATGATCATTACGAGAAAGGAAAATGCCAAAAGGTTAATCGATTTCATGCTGAACTCTGTCCATTTTGATAGCGTACAGCGTCCCAAATAGTCGATTCAGCTCGGTCCGATATGAAATATTCAAGTATGTTGCTATAGCAACCGGCTATAGCGCACACTTCGGTTAAAGCGCTACATAAATTCGACACTTTGCTTCCGTGACCGTCGATGAGCTTGAACGCAATAAGGTTTCCTGTGAAGCACATCGTTTGGGGGGGGGCATGAAATCCTATAAAACTATAACTGCATGGGCTTCAGCACAATTATTACTATCAGTGGCGTAGCCAGGGTTTCTGAATAGAGTGGCAAATTGACATTTTTGGATAAAAAGTCTTCACGAGCCAAAACGCCATGTTACCTACCCTCAGTGTTTATTCTAGCCACCTTGACATTGGGGGGGGGGTTTGAAATGTTTTGGGGGAGAAGTTTGTCTGCCCAAAAACCTTGACGAGCAAAAAAAGGTAATCCTGATACCTGATATAATTTTTTTTCTATCGAATGTGGTGACGTGCAAAAAAAGGTCGTCACATCCTTCCTTTTCTTTCAAATACTCTTCTATATGGTCATATCCTTCTCTTTTTCCCCTCTCCAAAATAAAAAACCCCTCTCGTCACACTTTGGGGGGGAATTTCCATCCCCAGTGCAACATTTAGAATTTTTTTTTGGGGGAGATTTTCGGACTGGGGAATTCTCCCCCCAAGGGCCTAGAATAAACACTGCCTACCCTTCCCCACCCCTATAAATAACTACTCAACCGGTTAAGCAAATCCTACGACCGGTCCAAGTCCGAATGGGAAACCCATGGATACGCCAATTAATTACTATTATTACTATTGCTGAGATTAGAAAATGCCCCTTTTCACCAGTTACTGACTAATCATTAATGTGTAAGATCGTGAAATCCAAATACCGGAATAATTCAAGCTTTCAAGTTAGCTTTCTACACACCGCAAACTGATTTTTCATAAGGATGGAGTTGATTGCGGTCTACATTAGTATGCGCACCAGTAGTTTGCGCACCTGGGAGTTTGCGCACTAGGAATTTGCGCACCAGGGTTAGGGTAAGGGTTAGGTTTAGGTTTAGGGTTAGGGTGAGGATTAGAGTTAGGTTGAGGGTTAACTTTAACCCTAACTCTAATCCTAACCCTGGTACGCCCCTGGTGCGCAAATTCCTAGTGCGCAAACTCCCAGGTGCGCAAACTACTGGTGCGCATACTATGCTACACCGTTGATTGCAGCTCTGTAGCCTACTAAAAAACCTTGACATCATACAGAGTAGCCTAAGTTATCGATGGAGTCGGATGGACGGATGGCCTACTTAAAGCGCACTATGGCGCCAGGCACAATAAAGTGTTGCCCGCGCGGCACTACGGCCACAGTTACAGCGAATGTGCGATTTATTTCTGCGTAGGATCACTTGACATTAAGTCGATTCTCAGAATTAGGAAACATACACCAAATTTTACAACATAAAGCACATGTAACTAACTGAATTTGCTCACAATGTCTTAGGCCTATGTTTTTCGTGTAAGTTCTTTACAACAGATATGTTTAAGCTTTCGATTTATGGCAAGGCAAATCCTTTGTGTTTCTCATTTAATTCAATTCTATTCAATTCAATTCTATTCGTCTCGTTCTACGTCTTTCTGTCACGGACATCAGAGGCCGACCATTGTGACTGCCCCCGATGATCAATTGGAGTTGAACTGCGTCTGTGTAAGGAAATCTGATTGGACTGCTTTGGAACGCGGATAGCAAAATATGCGTCCAGGTTATATATATGTCCTTGACTTTATGACACAGTTTCTGGTCTTCGACGATCACAATGATTCGATTTCCTCAGGGTATTATTGAATCAATGTTTTTCGGTCCTGGATACGAAATTTTCGCAATTCATCCTTCATTGTACCCCACTCCACGGCTGTCGTTTGCCTTCATCCGGTCGCCCTGAATTTACATCCGTCTATAAGGGATAGAATACTACTAGCCTACGTTATATCGGCCACTCACTTGTATGGACTGTCTGAGTAGGCTTACTAATAGGCCTACACGTCGTCCGCCTGCAGTAGCGTGCAGAGGGGGAGCGCGGTGGGGCGGTGACCTCGGGCATCCACCAGATCTACCATCCAAATTGACTCGGCGATCTTTTTTGCCCATCAACACTTTTTTACATGAAAATCCTTAAAATTACCGATTTCGCCCCGGGCATCTACGCCAGATAATGGCATTCAAATTGTCTCGGCGACCTTTTTTGTGCTCGTTAACACCTAACACCGAGTTGTCGCGGGGGAGGGGGAGGGGTCATCCACATTTACTTTGACCGCGGGCGTTTACCACTCGTCGGCACTCCACTGTCCGTCAGTGAGCTGTGTTTCCATTTCGTCCATTTGGCCGGGCAATCGGCGGGGATTGATCGAACCAATCGGAAGCATCGCCGATGATAGATTGAAGCGCTGAGCGATTAATTCCAGCCTTTTGGTCGACGGAGCCGGATGCAGACGCGGAAGGACGGACGGGCGGACGAACGATGTGCTGTGTTGACGCCATGCTTTCGGCCATCATCCTTGATTTTCGGTCTTTATTTCTCGCTGCAGAGGTAACACTGGATTCAACTATGCTCGAATACGCTAAATGGTAAAATATGAGAGCAATCCCATTTGGCCATATTTCGTCTTCATCGCTTGATAATGTACCTCGCCACTGCATCTTTGCGGTCAGTCTGATTCCGCCACAGCGCTGCTGCAAAAAACTGTCGGCCGAAGCAATTTTCCTGCCCGGAATTTTGATGCCATTATCCTTTGTACATAATCAACTTACAGTGTACCAGTGCTGTAGTATGCGAAGGATTGAAAGATTTACTTAATGAATACAATA
This sequence comes from Metaphire vulgaris, assembly GCA_018105865.1. Classification (NCBI taxonomy): domain Eukaryota; kingdom Metazoa; phylum Annelida; class Clitellata; order Crassiclitellata; family Megascolecidae; genus Metaphire; species Metaphire vulgaris. The sequence goes on from CM030838.1 coordinate 2,220,880, forward strand.
ACAACTACAAACGCTGTGCGATCGGTACACGTCAGAACACATATATTATATATGATAATATATTATATATGATATATTATATATGGTATATGATATATGATATATGATATATGATATATTATATATTATATGTTATATATAAATAAATACTGTATATTAATTATACTGCACGATTTTGTGACTAGCTGTTTACTCTATGTCTGTCTCTAAATATGCTTATATGTGACTAGTATGACAACGTACATTACGTACATTGACCAATTGAGAATGTTCTCTTTACGAACAGAATCTCGTCGAGAAATTGTTCTCCGTTCAGAATTTCTGATCTTAATCGGCTTTTGCTTCGAGTTTGGAATTTCGCCTTTTCTCAGAATATCTCAATCAGTAATCTCCTAGACATCAAGAATTCATTAAACAATGTTGACGTCGGAAACAATTATTAAACCCTAATATCTGAACACAAAAGAAAGCCTGTTCACCTACTATGAATTTGATTTGCCGGAGGTGCCAACCCCACACTACTGCTTTAAAAAAAACAACCACTTTATAAATCTCTTCATTTAGCAACAATTAACCTCAAATATATATGATCCTTTGCAGCTATTGGCTGTCCTCTTGTATAATGTCATGACATTACTTTAGTTTAAATAGTGTACATGTACAGCAGTAGTACACATTCACATTGTATAGTAACATTGTAGCTAGAATTTCTTTATGAAGATTTTAAAAGTTTGGTCAAAAGGTCTAAAAGTTACAGACACCTATGATTTACAGGACGAAATTTAATTTTTCAGATCTTGATCTCTCTCTTTATATATATATATATATATATATATATATATATATGTATGTGTGTGTATATATTTATGTGTGTATCTGTGTGTGTGTGTCTGTAAATTATATTTTAGTGCTTACGGTCATATCTTCTCATATATTTCCCACTTTTCAGTATTCTCTGTTGGATTTGGGATTTCGTAGACTTCGGTGTATAGGCGATATATTTCCAACATGTGTAATTTGTTGATTCGGCGCAGAACAGAATCTCCCAAAAGACAGGTCTGTGTTCGTTCCATCAATCATCGTTCAGTCTGTCAGGCAGACTCAGTCTTCCTTATGCGTTTGTCCCACGCTGGCCCCTCCTGTGCGCTGTATGAAAGAAACAGGCAGACAGGCATACATGCAAACATGCATGCAGATAGACAGGCAGACAGACGATATAGACAGACGAAGATGTACAAAGACTTATAGATATATAGATAGGTAGATAGATAGGTAGATAGATAGAAAGATATAGATAGATAGATAGATATATGATAGATATATGATAGATATATGATAGATAGATAGATAGATAGATAGATAGATAGATAGATAGATAGATAGATAGATAGATAGATAGATAGATAGATAGATAGATAGATAGATAGATAGATAGATAGATAGATAGATAGATAGATAGATAGATAGATAGATAGATAGATAGATAGATAGATAGATAGATAGATAGATAGATAGATAGATAGATAGATAGATGATAGATAGATAGATAGATAGATAGATAGATAGATAGATAGATAGATAGATAGATAGATAGATAGATAGATAGATAGATAGATAGATAGATAGACAGATAGACAGATAGAATAGATAGACTGACTGACTGCCTGCCTTAATAATTGATTGATTGACTAATTGATTGAATACCTTGTAGCCTAGATGAGAATTGAAGGGTCATCATAAATTCTGTTCGTATTCAGACCCATCGAGAGAAAATCCAATTATCCAAGGCCCCTGGGTAGAGCAGTCACTGGCCCCTAAATAATCTTTACTTTGGGTGAAAAACTTTAGCGAAACGCTTAGAACTTTTTAGATTTTCCTAATTTTACAGATATTTTCCTTCAAAATTGTGTGACGATCTTATGATCTTTTTTGTAAAATTTATTTCGGCCCCCGGGCCTCCTTCGGATCGCCGGGCCCCTGGGCATTTGCCCCTGTCCTTCGCCCTCTCAATAGGCCTGATTGTTTTCTGAAATCAATTGTCCAGTTGGTTAACGTTTTGCTGTTAACTTGAGTCAACTGAGAGAATTCCATTCAAGAACTGATATCGACGTGGTGTTTGGAACGTCGGTTTGGAAACAGTTGAAACATCTAATTAACAAAACGAGACTGACTCAAGCGCAACATACTGTAGGCTAAGACTTACAGTTAGACATAAATGATAAAATTTTTATCCGACTAAGAACAATGTGTTCAATAAGTTTAGACATAAAATTAAATGCTGAGATAGGCCTATGTAGGCTTATAGCTAGAAAGATCATTTGGATCGATTGTTGGTTTTTCAGTAATAGGTGGACGAGAGCAAAAATCCACGTGAGCAATCGTTTTATGAGCAAAAGTCCCTCTGCCGAAAATGTCTGATTGCTGACAGTGGCGGTTCCACCATGTTGATGACTGGGGATGCATCCCCCCACCGGGGTTCCGGATGACCTTTTTTGCTGTTCAACCTATTTTCCGGTGAGTTTTATTAAATTTAGTGTAAAATACTGTGAATGACCTTTTTTGCTTGTCGGCCTTTTTGGGCAAGGTTTATTAACATTTAGTGGGCACAAAGCACTAACAGTGACCTTTTTACTCTTTTTTTCTTCTTCACTGTGCATACCCCACCAAGAATTCCTATAACCGCCGCTGATTACTGAACACACATCTACCGAGACCGTGTTGGATTTGCACGGGTCTAACCCGCATTGGTACTCGAACCACGGTAGAAGTAGAAAATGTTGCTTTCTAACTCTTCCGCTGGAGGTCGAAAACTTTGGGGCGGAAGTGGTTTTCACACAGGCTTACTTAACCTCCTAATTCCTAAACCAATTCAAATCATTATTATTATTATTATTATTATTATTATTATTATTATTATTATTATTATAAGTGGTCCGGCTCCAACTGCTTTTTGAAAAATCTACCACTTCCTTAGAAGTAGGCTAATAATATGCGCACCTTTTGCATGTACGCTAACGACAAAACGAATCGTTTTGGCTTTGAGCCGGAACTAGAGCTAGAGGACGGAGATGACCACGTTAACCGAGTTCGATCCAGGACGCATGATGTCTTTGACGAAGCACCGCCGAACTCTGTGACGATCTGAAGTCGAGAAAGTCAAACACCCGATGATACGCCCAACCGCCCCAACGTCCTCATTGGCGCTGCCACAGGAGTGGGTTCCCGGGGAGGGGCCAGTGCTGCTCCCCTGCCTCCTGCTCCTCCTCCTCTTCTTACACCACTCTAGATCAACACGATCATCGTCTCTGATCTTCACCGAGATCATATGTTCTTTAATCTTGATACGGGCCTGACAATGGCTGACAGAGACAGAGACAGAGACAGAGACAGAGAGACGTGCTGATTGGCCTGTGGGATGTTAGCATTGCTGTCAAGATCTTCACTGAGATCATGCGTGTGCATTTTGTCGCACAGTGTGTGTGTGTGTGTGTGTGTGTCTGCGTGTTTGTAATATAAAACACATAATCGTCTGAAACGTTTGCAAAGAACCGTTTGTCTACGAATGTACTGTACTATACAAAAACGTCTTCGTCCACATGTACAGTGTATGCACTCCCTTGTTCCTTCGTCTGACGGAGAAAACATTAGTGGAACGGTGATTAATATCGCGAATGAGAGAGTCTGTTTGCTGTCTCTGTTTGTCCTGCCGTGTATCATGTCGTGTCGTATCTCTTCCGTGTCTATCCACCCATTTGACGGGATTATATCCTTTCTAGTCACTGGTTCTGCTCTTGCTTTGTCGGCATGTTGCAATAATTCTCACGTGCTTCGGCATCTGGTGTTTTATAATCTAATCTAAATATAATAATAATAATAATAATAATAATAATAATAATAATAATAATAATAATCATAATCATAATCATCATTTAATATAAATAAAACTGTTAGAATTTTTCTGTCTATCCATCCATTTGACGGGATCAGTGTTTTATCCAGGCCTGTTAAGGGGAGATTTTCCCCAAACCTCAAAATTGTCCCCTCCCCAAATCCTAGCACTTAATTTTTTGGAATTGAACTGCGTCTCTTCCCCTCCAGCCAAGTCAATTCCCCATCCCCAGAAGGCCTGGATTCTGGATAGAATATTGGATGGCATTTATGTCCTTTATGGTAATTGGTTTTGCTCTTTCTCTGTTGACATGTCGCAATAATTCTCGCGTACTTCGGCGTCTGGTGTTCTATAATCTCAGATCATCTAATTCTAATGCAATTTTTGGAAATTTTCTTCCGCCTTATAATCGCAAGTTAGCGACATCGTAAATTTCATCCGAAAAAAATCCACATTTTGTCTCGGATCGGTCGCCACTGGGTTGGTTGGGAAGTTGGTGGCTTGGGTTGGGTTTGGGTTCAGAAAACCGACCCATGGACTACCATGGATTCGATTATCCAAATCGTAATCTCTACGCAGAAGTTGATTTTAGCGAATCAAAATTACATGCTAATGTACGACAAACGTCCGAATAATGGAGCGCGGCTTGAATTTCTCGTCGCATATTTGCTGCTTTATAAGTTTATAAGCAGGGTTGCCCATGGAATGGTTTCCCATGGGAATCCCATGGAAATTGTCCCATGGGGTGGGTTGGGACACGACAGCACACATTGGTATGTCCCATGGCACCCATGAGACAGTAGCTACGTCACAGCAATTTCATCCATGTCAGAGCTACTCTTATTTTTGTAAACTTTAAAATCCACCTTTCTTTTTACTTCATATATTTGCATCTGTGGTGGGATAATAAAGTTAATAGAGTTAATAAATTCTGTCTTTTTACATCTCTCTCTTTCTACATGTAATCCTGTTTAGTAGACACTAAACCTAAACTTTCCTAAATTCGATTTCATAATTTAATTTGAAATGTATTCCGTGCTGTTTAGGCCTATGTCTATTGGCTCTGCAATTACGTGGACTTCGATATTCAAATTAATTATCGTCCTTTGTGTGTGGCGCAAGTTTAGAGAAAATTATCTCAAAAATCCACTTTTCCGATCTATGTTGGAGTGCTGACAGGCAGAACAAGTTAAAAAGCGAACACCATCAAAGTTTTCTTAAACTGTGCAGCGGCAGCAGCGCTTCCGTTTTCTCTTGACGAATCGTGTGAGTGACGCTTTCGAAATGAGTACCACCCTTCCCGAAAAAGGATATGTCCCCCAGGTTAGACGCCCCACCGTATCTACTAAAGCTTTCGACCGATAACTTCATCCAGAAGACGCCCAAAATCTCTATACGGTCCTCTACTCCCTCTCTTCCCCCCATGGCCCGAGCCCCGAGGTCTTCTCGGCGCCTCCGAGCAAATCAAACAGTTGACGGAAAGGACACCGGACGGCTCTGTAGGAATAATACGACCATAAACCACCGAAGCGGAAAGCCATCCACTTCCTCCTCGGTCGCCATTTACATTCTGTCCGCCTCCTCCGTCGTCCAAATGGTCGTCTTCCAGCGAGACAACCAAGCGTCGTGTGCGTCTAATGCAAAAGACTCGTCGAAAGTCTATTTGCCTCAATTACTCTGCCTATGAAGTCAACGATCTCATAAGTCACCCTCCTCCTACCATCTCTCCGTCCCTCTGTTTGCGTGTCTGTCTCTCTGTCTTTGTGTTTCTATCTGTCTTGTCTCTTGCTACTAGGTTTTGTCCGTTCGTCTTCTAAACCTATTAATCCAACTATCGTTGCGGGAATACATATTCTACAGTATAAAGACGAATGCCAAGCGCGGAATACAAATCTAGGATACTTCTGTCTGTATATCTGTCTGTCTGTCTGTCTGTCTCTGCATTAGTCTGTCTCTGCATTAGTCTGTCTCTGCATTAGTCTGTCTGCCTGTCTGTCCGCCTATTAGCGATGATTTTGAGTGGAAACTTATTGGCAATAAATGAGTCGTATTTAGAAAAGACAATAATATTACAAGAGACCGTTTAGACATTAGCTTTCTCTGTCCATCCATCCATCCGTCCACCCATCCATCCACCCATCCAAGCATCCATCCATCCGTACCATCTATCCATCCATCCATTCATCTATCTATCTATCTATCTATCTATCTATCTACCTATCTATCTACCTATCTATCTATCTATCATGTCTCTCCCTCTCTTCAATTATTACTCATGGGGCCTATATTTAATGAAATTTCTGAAGCGATTTTTACGGACGTTGACACACGACCGCAATTTAAGATTTGACGAAGAAAAATGTTCATCTGGAAGATGTCCAGAGAAACGAGGTCTGTTTTCTGTTTAACTTAAAAGGTTCGGGCATTTTCGCAAACATAAGGGGCTGTTCGTTAATTATGTCAACAATTTTTGGGCAATTTTTGCCCCTTGTCAACAATAATTGTCAACTTTCAGTTACCCCACCCCTATAATTATGTCAAAAACTTTTGACCCCCAAAATCAATGACAGGTCCCAATAACAAGGTTATTATTTTTTGCGGCGATGACCATTTTTACCATTTTCCCTTTTTTGCTCATCGAATGTCAAAATGTGGTGGTGATGACCTTTTTGCCATTCTTTTTCCCATTGTAATAAGTAGTATTCCATGAAATTTCCTATTTTTTGATTATTTTTAAAAAGTGAAATTGTTGACGTCAACTTCTCTTGCCCCCTCCTGTCAACAACTGTCAAACTTTTTCAAATCCCCTCTTCCCTAAATTGTTGACGTAATTAATGAACAGCCCCTTAGCTAGATCGCGTAGCCAACACTTGGCTGTTGCGCTGCCGCCGAGAGAGAGAGAGAGATAGATAGAGAGAGAGAGAGAGAGAGAGAGAGAGAGAGAGAGAGAGAGAGAGACGGTGGGGGTTGTTTTGTAGGATCTGGTCTGCCACCTCTTCCTTGATCGACCCAGGGGAAGCTTCCAGAACTGGTCAGGACGACGATCAGAGGACGGAGCGACATGACGGTGAAGGATTTGGTGTGCGGACACCAGGGGCGTAGCGACGGCGGATATATCGGTATATATAACCCAATATAGATATATAACATATATAATATATAACTTATATAATATATAATATGTATTATATATTTATAATACAAAAATATGATATATATTACAATATACAGTATACCCCAACTTTATACCACCCCTACCCCCCAAATCAAATTCTTGGTAACGCCCCTGGCGGACACATCTTTCAAGCGATGGGCGACGTGACCCAACAGAGCGATGCGACGTTTGAAGTGGTCAGCGGTGATGGTACTGCTGCTGCTGCTGCTGCTGATGCACGAGGAATTCGTGTTTCATGATGAAGTCATGCCAACGGATTATCACGATGATCCGCAAAAGCCTCATGTGGATTATCTACTCTGCTTCACAAACTTTTCATCTTCGCGGGACCGGCATAAAATTTTCCTTTTGCACCAGGGACCTTTGCCATTGAAAAAAATGTTCTTGTAATTTGGATTTTTAAACTTTTATATAACCACAATATACGTCTTAAGTTAAAAAATAAGGAATGAGAGTGGAAATAAAGGTTTATGGACAGATCACAGAACAAGTGAAGAAATTTAGCTATCTAGGAAGTCTGATAACAACCGATGCCAGGTGCAATAAAGAGACAAGAAGACTCATAGCAATAGCAAAGGAAGCTTTTTATAAGAGAAAGGAGCTGATGCAAAGTAAACTAAAACTAAACCTAAAAAAGAGATTGGTAAAACATTGATATAGAGTGTGGCGTTGTATGGGGAGGAGACGTGGACAATGAGAAAGGAAAATATAAAACGACTAGAGGCATTTGAAATGTGGATTTGGAGGAAAATGCAAAAAGTAAAATACACAGAACATAAGACAAACGAGGAAGTCATGAAGGAGATAGAGGAAGACAGAAGCCTGATAGATACAAATCGGAAAAGGCAGAGAAATTGGATGGGACATGTCCTCCGGCATGACTCTCTACTAAGAACAACAATCGAAGGAAAAATGGAAGGAAGGAGAGTGAGAGGTAGACCGAGAAAGATAATGTTGGAGTGGATGATGAATAAAGGATATCAGGAACTCAAAGAAGAAGCAAGCAATCGATCGGAGTGGGAAAACTGGATACCTGGACCTGTCGAAAGACAGAAACACTGATGATGATGATGATGATGATGATGATGACGACGACGACGACGATGATGATGATACAACTTAATATAAGTATAAGTTTAATAGTTATTGTGTGTTCTATATAATCTCGTTTTTAAACAGATTTAAGCAATCATCTAAATAGAAAATATTTAACTTTTTTCTCATTTTTCTCAACTCACGTTGCGGACCGGCAAAGAAGGGCTCGCGGACCGGCACCGGTCCGCGGACCACAGTTTTGGTCTTGGGAAGCACTGTTGAAGAGGCATTACTCTATGTCGCCTGTTTTTCATCGTTTGTGAAGGGTTTTAAAACTTGCTGGGGTGAATTTTTGCAAATCTTATACCTCGATTCGACAGTCTTCGCTTCTGGCAAACCTTTGTTTCAACGGCTTAGACCGATGGTCGATGACGACTACCCAACCCAAGAATGGACTAGAACAGAATCGATTAGAACAGGGTTCAGCAGAACAGCATAGAACAGCATAGAATAAGGTAGAACCGAATGGAACAGGATAGAATAGAATAGAACAGGACAGAATAGAGCGGAACAAATGAAATAGACAACAGCAAAGCATAGGACCTAATGAAATAGAACTGAATAAAGTAGGATAGACTGGAATAGATCGAACCACACCGTCGGCCAATCAATCGACGAGGAGCGGGGCCGGGGAAGAGGCTAGTAATTCCTCCAGTCCCAATAATCTCCAGACGCCAGACGGCATTTCTTCCACTAGAACCAGTTCGGGTCTTATCAGCAAACAACTAAATCAGATCGCATTTGACTAATAATTGCGACCGACTTCGGCGGAGCTTCACTGGGGCGATGCCATCTGTCTTCGGTCGGCGTTCTCCTTCAGTCGAAATGGACGTCGCGACGCCAGGCCGCCCAGGCGTCGACGGGATCGGTCTTGGGCTTGTGTTTAGAGTTCGGCGTTGACAGTAACAGATGCTTCCCGGCCGGGTATCGAGCACGGAACATCAATCGAAGTGCGGTGAGGGAGGGGAGGGGTGGCGCTTCTTGCCCAGAGTCAAGTTCCAAACCTTAGGGAGACCAAAATAACAGAACGCATGCATCCTTTTGAAAGGCAACTAGTTCTAGTCCATTCTTTGGTTGAGTAGTCGTCGTCGTCGACTTTCCGTGTAAGCCGTTGAAAGGAACAAAGGTTTGTCAGAAGCGGATAAGAGGAGATGCGTTTTAACTTTTAATCTAAACAGCAATGCCGAAAAATACAAATGCAAAATGCTGAAGAGACAGAACGGCACATTGGCGTTGGTGAGTGTCTTGTGACAAGTGGATTCAGGGTGGAATCGAACCCAACAAACCATGGCGTCTTGACCAATATGCACTCCATCAACGTAGCGACGGGAGGGGAGTATATCGGTATATATGCCATTATCCCAAAAAAAAACAATCAGGCAACCTTAAAGTTTTTCATGTGTTTCTTAAGATTTTCAAAGTTTTTAAAGATTTATACCCCTAATCACATTATACCCCAAATCAAATTTCTGGCTACGCCTCTGATGCACTCCGCTCAAATTTCCAACGAACATCGACTCCGCGTATCGCTATTAACAGAACAGACAGAATCGCTTGGAACAGAACTAAATAAAATGGAACAAAATAGAACATAAAAGAATACAATTGAGTTGAACATAGGCCTAATAGAACACAGTATAATAGAACAGAACAGAACAGAACATAGCAGAATGGAATGGAATAGCCTACAATGCGGACATCTTCTTTCCCGTCCACGCGTCGTAAGAATATAAACCTTGTACTGTGATTCGCAACATGCTATTGTCGTATGATAGCGTTTGATTTTATGAGGCAATTTCCTCTTACCGCTGACAAATTTGTCGCCTTGTTCTTTTAATGAAAGTGCCTACGTACGATCAGCAACATCAGTAAATCATACCTCCCCACCCCCACGGACCATAATGTCGCCTTTCAAAAGAACTGGATGTGTGCCTTCTATTATTGTTATGTTGCTGTATATTTGTTCATAACTTTGGCAAATGCGGACCGATTTTCAAGCTGTTTTCATTATTTGACTCGGAAAGGAATGGGGTAAACAAGACCCGGTATATTTTCTACGCCCTTAACGTTTAGCAGCCATACCTAGTAAAACTAAAATAAGCGGGAAAATGGCAAAAACTGTCATGTAAAACACATATGGGGCTGTCCATTAATTGTCTAGTAAACAAAATAGGGAAGCAGGTTTGAAGAAGTTTGACAACTGCTGACATATAGGGAGGGGTAAAGATAAATTTACGCCAGCAATTTTATTTTTACAATAAATTTAATAAATCAAACGAGGAAATGAGTCGGTGCATTGGTCCTCCATGCATGGAACTTGTCTGGCGACAGATCTTTGTCAGACGTGGCCACTTTTCTTGTGCACATGCAAGCTTCAAATATTCCGAATCGAATGTAGGTCTATGGATCCATAAGAATATTCAAGCAAAGTTTCTATTCGCAAAATTCTTAATAATAATAATAATAATAATAATAATAATAATAACGCTATTCCCCCGATTAAAGGGCCTTACAAGAAATCACTGAATAAAAGGGCCGTATTAATAAATCATCATACACGAGCGATGCATCATTCGTATTTCATCAATATTTGGCTCTAATACTTAGAAAGGTACTTTAAGACTATGGACGAAGCGATTTTGAAAAATTATTTAAAACACATAGTATAACAAAAAGCTCGGCCCTTTTATCGAAAATTATACCATACAAGCGCGATAAAAGGGCCGCCCTTTTACCCTGCATTTTCCTATACCAAAATGTTTTCGACGATTGCCTGATAAAAGGGCCGGCCCTCTAATAGCGTATGAATTGAGAAAATTATACTTTAGCTACATCGTACAGGAAGAATAAATAAGCAGTTATTAGATATAGGTCTATATATTATATACTATTATGATCATAATTTGACATATTTATATATAATTATTTATACACATTTATATTGTATATGCAAAATAACATATTTGACAGCATGTATAATATATAATATAATATTATTATGGCATATTATCCACTATAATATTATTATAACATTTATGAAAGCATTGGTCTATATGATATATATATATATATATGTTGTAAAATCAATTAATCAGTAACGGGTTGCCATTACTTTCCCCAGACCCACGTAACATTTAACCATCGCAGCTTAACGATGTTCTTCAGTCTACCACCGCCTATAGTGAATAAGGGCGAGTCGACCTTAAGGCTCCTGCGGGTATCGAACCCGCGACCTACTGGCACTATTGGTCTAGTATTGTAAAAACTATGCTAACGTCCCGTACACACACACACATACACACACACACACACACACACATATATATATATATATATATATATATATATATATATATATATATATATATAATCATAGATCGTTTATTATATGTATACCGAAATATTTATTTGATCAGCAATTATAATATATGTATTCAGCATATCATATATTACCATATATTACCAGCATATATGATTATAGACAGTATATATAATTTATACGGTAATGCATATTTCATCAGATATATTTATATGTTGCAAAAAGATATATGTGTATAACATAATCCTATATCCTTATCAAGTAAACATCAAACAGCATATATCTGATTATATATGATTATATATAGTATATATGCTTTAATGTACATGTCTTAAATCAACAAATTCATATATATATATCGTCATATATATAAATGTATGTCACAAATATAATCATATATATCATAATCATATATAAACAAATATTATATATATCTTGTCATATATATCATCGGCATACATATATATATGCATATAATATATACATATATAATGGTTTTCAGATATATATATATATATATATATATATATATATATATATATATAATTATATATTATAAATTCAATCATTTGTACAATGTTTTCAAAGTAAAAAAATTTAATGTATATATAACTTATAAATATATTTGATCGGCATTTATCATTTATGTTTTTCAGCATATATGTATATATATATATATTATATTCTGTTAAGTATATGTCTTGGATGAGATGTCAGTCTGGCTTGTCTAATAGGCTTCAGCTTGACGTCTCTAAGTCTGAGGTGCATGCTCTGGTTTGCGACCGAGAGGCAACAACACCTGCTGCCGCGTGAATGTGTCAAAATCCACGATCTCGAGCTTCACCCCGGCTGCATCGGTGCGCAACTTAGGCATCGACCTTGATAGTGCGGCGACCATGAAGCTTCATGTATCCAAGACTGTTGCTATAGCTGCTTCTCTTCACTTCGGTTGATTAGGAGTCTGCGTCGGTCTGTCTCTCAAGCTGTCCTTAAGACGTTGGTTGTCGCTCTGGTACTGACTATAGGTTGGACTACGGCAATGCTGTTCTTGCAGGGTCACCTGCCTTTTCTTTCGCCCGTTTGCAGTCAGTTTTGAATATTGCCGCTCGTCTCATCTTTCGTTCTTCCCGATATGATCATGTCACCCCGCTTCTCATGGATCTTCATTGGCTGTCGGCGCCTGAGCGCATTACGATCAAGCTGTCAACCCTTGTATATCGCTGTCTTCACGGATTGGGTCCGAACTATCTTGCATCTGAGTTTCACAGCGTTTCCGACCTCGCTGGCCGTAAGCGTCTCAGATCGTCTACGACATCGTTGCTCATCGTTCCGAGAACGCGTCTCGTCACCGTCGGAGATCGTGCCTTCCCGGTGGCTGCCGCGCGTACTTGGAACTCGCTCCCCGCCGACATACGAGAGTCACCGTCGTTGGATATCTTTAGGAATCGATTGAAGTCCTGGTATCTTAAGACTAGCTATTCGGTTAATTCTGTTTAAAGTGTTCGCGCAGTCTTTTTTGACGAGTTACCACTCTAATCTTGACGTTCCCTTACTTACTTACTTATATGTCATCAATATATCATTATATATGCTGCCATATATATACATCAAAAATAATATCGGCATATATATGCGAATTATATATATATACATATATATATATATATATATATATATATATATATATATATATATAGACATATGTGTCGTATGAAAGAAGATAGAAAGGTTAAGACTATATTGCTGGGAATAATGGACGGTTCCAACAAGAAAGGAAGGTCACACAGGGAATGGTGTGATGACATTTGTGATTGGTGTGGAAAATGTCTGCAAGAACTATTTCATGTTGCTGCCAACAGAAAAGATTGAGACAAAACTGTAATGATTGCATCAGACACCAACGGGCGCTTAGACCACGGTTATTGATGATTATGATGATGATGATGATGATGATGATGATGATGATGATGATGATGATGATGATGATGATGATGATTATGATGATGATTATGATGATTATGATGATGGTGATGATGATGATGATGTACTGTATTATGTATATATGTCTTTAAATATAGTAATAAGTGTGTATCTATTCTTCCTGTATAACAATGGTATAGTGTTATTATTATATTTTTTCACCATACATACCCTATAAGAGGGCCGCCGGCAGGCCCTTTTATCGTGCATTTATCGAAAACATGTTAGTAGGCTATATTGTGATGATGATGATGATGATGATGATGATGATGATGATGATGATGATGATGATGATGATGATATACTGTATATATATATGTCTTTAAATATAGTAATAAGTGTGTATCTATTCTTCCTGTATAACAATGGTATAGTGTTATTATTATATGTTTTCACCATACATACCCTATAAGAGGGCCGCCGGCAGGCCCTTTTATCGTGCATTTATCGAAAACATGTTAGTATATTGTGATGATGTTAGATTGTGATGATGATGATGATGATGATGATGATGATGATGATATACTGTATATATATATATATGTCTTTAAATATAGTAATAAGTGTGTATCTATTCTTCCTGTATAACAATGGTATAGTGTTATTATTATATGTTTTCACCATACATACCCTATAAGAGGGCCGCCGGCAGGCCCTTTTATCGTGCATTTATCGAAAACATGTTAGTATAGGCAAGTGCATAGGAAAAGGGCCGTGTTCCCCTATAAATGAGATTCCGGGGCAGATTATCAATTGGGGGGTCGGTATATTCTGAGGTTCTGGAATCTGGATCCCTGCCAAAAAAGTCTCACAAGCAAAAAGGGTCAGCCACGGCTCAGCACATATTGTCACCTGCTGAAAAGTCTGACAAAACAGGATCATCTCTGGCTCAGATTGACGAGGTCTTTGGGACAAAACTGTAATGATTGCATCAGACACCAACGGGCGCTGAGTCCACGTTTATTGATGATGATGATGATGATGATGATGATGCTGATGACGACGACGATGATGATGATGATGATGATGATGATGATGGTGGTGGTGGTGGTGGTGATGAAGTTGCCACCCCAACTCACCCCACTTTCCAAATCCTGGAGCCGTCACTGCTACCGAGTACCGACTCTATTTCAGGGGTGGTGCGTATAGACAGGGACGAGGCGGGAATGATCAGGACGTAACTTTTTCAATGTTCAGAGTTCGTTTCTAACTTTCTCATATAACTTGGCATGATTTAAACTCAGCATGATTTAAAGTGGCTTAGAAGGCATTACTGCCTGCGTGAAAGCCACTAGGGGAACTAACGGGGCTTGAACCCGCTCCGTCATCCTGACGCTTCATAACGTAACCCATCTTCCGCCCCTCATATGATTATATTACGCTGTTATTCGAATATTTCATTTTAATTGAGTCTATAATTTTGAATGCTAAATGAAAACATAGACCGACAGTACATTTTAAATGATTTTTATATAACAGTGAGTCCCAGTGACGAAAGATTAGAACTTTAGAGCCCGTTTTGCAAATCTGAGCTTTTCTGGGCTTTTTAAAGACGCCATCTGGGCTTTTTTCAAAAAGTTGACTGGCTTCCCTGGTAGCGGTAAATTGATTGTGGTGGTGGTCAACGGGTGACAGAGGATTTGTTAGCCTACCTGTCATTATCTGCTGCTGCTGCTACTACTACTACTACTACTAATAATAATAATATAATAATATAATATAATATAACAAGGTTTAAAGTGGTTCAGTAGGGACTGCCCTGTGTGAGAACCACTGTTGCACTACTACTACTACTGTCACCACCACAACTACCTAGCTATTTTAAGAGAGGCTTGGCTCCTAAGAATAAGCAGCTACTGTTGTGCTTCTTTCAAAGCGCTATATAAATATACGAGCGATGTTGAACTAGCTGGTGCACTGCGCCAAGCTTTCGGACATCGCTATAAAAACTTACAATGGTTTTTGAGGAAGCAGTGAATTAGTGACGCAGACTAGAACTATTAATATATATATATATATATGAATGAATGATCTGTCTATATATATATATATATATATATATATATATATATATATATATATATATATATATATATATGATAAGGTATGTATATCTAAAAATATAATTATATTTATAGGGCAGACATATATATGTATCATGTGTGCATATGTGTATACATATATGTGGTCATATATGATATATAAGGCAGTCATATATATATATATATATATATATATATATATATATATAATTGTAAATATCTCTTGATTTAGTTTTTTGCTTTGATTACTGCGCTGTATAAATTATCTGTCTAACTCACTATATATATATATATATATAGATATATATATATATATATATATATATATATATAGTTAGACACACATATATATTATATATATATATATATATATATATATTTGTGTGATTACTGTGTATAAATTGTGTGTGTGTGTGTGTGTGTGTGTGTGTGTGTGTGTGTGTGTGTGTGTGTGTGTGTGTGTGTGTGTGTGTGTGTGTGTGTGTGTGCAGGCCCCTTCAGAGGCTGAAGGAGGGCCAGTTGGAATTTTCAGGCGTCTCTAAGCCTTGACAAAATTAAAATTTTGACAAGGAAAAAAGATAATTACCAATTTTGAGGACCGCGCCGTACCTTTTTAGCTTTCTCGAAATCCCAAAATTGTCAACAAGAAAAAAGGTCATCACTAAATTTTGAAGCCCCTCCTAGTAGTAGCTATCTAGCTTTCTAGCTCTCCCACAATTCTAGACAAGGAAGAAAGGGGTGGCCCCAATAGATAGCAAATCAAATGGCCCACATGGCCCCCTCTGAATGGGCCTGTGTGTGTGCGTGCGTGTGTTTGTTTGCGTGTGTGTCGGGGAGAGCCAGGATCCGAGAATTAGGAGGCACCGTCGCTTATACAGGGTGAACACATAAAAACTGGCCCCTTTATGATATTTAATATCTCGACCGTGTGTGTAGCTATTTCAATGAAATTTATAGTGACCATATACCTGGCAATGTTTCTAACGTAATTCTTAAATTTCATGCTGATATCTTTAGGTTTTGATGAAATAAAGCCAACAAACTAAAGAGACAGGCCCCGGAATTTGGGCAGTGGCTTCTATCCTCCTTGCAGCCGGGCTCATCCCCATTACCAATTATAAATCCCCCCCACCAAAAATACAAATCCCAAAATTACAAATTCCCTCTGATAATTTGCTCCCTTGTAGACATCTAAGACGGAGTTTCTTTTAATTGGACTACCTTAACAACTCCAAAAAATTGACAATCCTAAACTAGTTTTGGCTCCAGACACCACCAATAATCCCTGTTCCAACTGCAAGAAATCTCGGATTCAAATTTGATTCTTTTCTAAACTTCGAATCACAAATCTCCCAACTTTCAAAAGCCTGCTATGTTCATATTCGTGACCTTCGCCGCCTACGTCCTTGCCTAGATACCAAAACTGCCTCCACAATTGCCACCTCAATAGTCCACTCCGAATTAGATTATTGTAACTCCCTCTATCAGTGTTTTATCCAGACTCCTGTCAGCTGTTCAAGATATCTAAGGATCTGCTAAACAGAATCACTTCTGTCATAACTACTGACAGTTGGGTTAGGGTACCCTAACCCTAACCCACCCCAACATACATCATGCACACTGTATTAGGCGCTGAATGTATACGAACAATGTCATGAAACCATTCCCCAAAATTCGCATGCTTTACAATGTTTTAAAGGCATTATGTGCACGCTCGGGTGTGTTTGCACCCCAAAGTTCTAATGAGTGTTAAGGTCTTCCTCACCTCAGGCGTTACTTTCTACTCGATTATCGCTTCGTGGCAGTCCTCCGGTGATCCGGACCCCTCCACCCCTATAGATAGCTCGATGGGTGTAGGTTACTGTATAATGACCGAATGCGAAATTTGTACTGCGTTTGCGAAATATAGCTTTCTAATAAGGGCTAGAGAACTAAGCGTCCCACCACTTTTATCCACATATTTTTTCTTGTAAGGGTTTTCGAAAGGAAAAAATACAAGAATGACCTTTTTGCTTGTCAGTGTTTTTGAGAGTAAAAAAATACAAGGATGACCTGTTTTGGACTTGTTTGCCTGTCAAGACTTTTTGGAGGACGAAAATGGCGGGTTCAGCCTCTTGTTACGTCATATTTTAGAAGATCTGATGTTTTATTACGTCGCCTTACGTAGGGGGAAGGTTAGGGGGAGGTGGTCAAAAAGTGCCAAAATCGCGTAACGTAATTTATGGACGATCCCTCTCTCTCTTTCTCTCTTCTCTCTCTATCTCTCCCCGTCCGAATGTCATGACGACTGTCATCCTCGCGGCCTTTATCCTTTATGAAAACACGTGCACCGACCGACATACATTAAATCAGTGACAGTTTAATAGGTGAGTACCCAATTCTATTGGGGAAACTAACGATCCTACCTCGCCGATAGGCATTCGCTAGGAGAAGAAGAAGTGACAGTTTAATTGCAATTGTCCGCCTCGTATGCGGCGACAGGAAGGCAATTAACAGCAACCCCTGTGTACCGGCTGAGAAGAATTGCCTTGCTGTCTGTTCCAGACCAATCTATTCAAGTTGTGAACTTCATAAAATCCTGACCACTTAAATATTGACTTCTTTCAAAGATCTGAGAAGCAATGGATTCCAAATATGCATGTCTATTATGCCATACTGATGTTCGCTATAAAAATAAATAATAAATATATAAAGATAATTAAGGGGTTAAACCTATAATGAGGACTAATGATGGGCCTCCAATAACAAAAGAAGAAGAAATAGCCGCATTAAGAAAAATGAAGAAAAACAAAGCCCCGGGACCAGACGAAATAACTACAGAGATGCTAATAGCAGCAGGGGAAGCAGGAATACAGAGGGTAACAATAATAGCATATGAAATATACGAAACAGGAAGAATCCCAAAAGAATTATGTAGGTCAGAGGAGGGGCTAGGGTGTGCAGGGGGTACATATGTGCCCGGGCGCCGAGGTGGGGGCGCCAAAATGGGGTATTTGAGTAAGTAAGGCCAGGGGCGTCATTTGGGGGGCTGAGGCCCGTGACCTCCCCAAGGAAATGACAATAATAATAATTTGCAAAAAATTGCCTAAAATTTGCAAAAATGCCTAAAATGTGCAAAAAATGCCAAAAATTTGCAATAATTGCCTAAAATTTGAAAAAAATTGCCTAGAATTTGAAAAAACTTGGCAAAAACTTTTTTCGCCCCCAAGAAAAGTGTGAAATGACGCCACTGAGTAAGCGCATAATAAAGAAGCGACCTTTATTTGCTCGTCAGTACTATTATGAAGAGGGCTCTGTAAGAGCTGAGGGGCGCCCAAAACGATCTGACGACCTTTTTTGCTTGTCAGAATCCAGGGGGCGCCATCAGCATGCTTTGTCCCCGGGCGCCGGAAACCCTAGGCCCGCCTCTGAAGTAGGTCAATATTCATTGTAATACCGAAAAACCCAGGAACAATTGACTGTGAAGAACACAGAACAATAAGCCTCATAAGTCATGTAATGAAGCTTATATTAAAAGTACTTTTGAACAGGGCTAAAATTAAAATGAGGGAGAGAGTTTCAGAAGAACAATACGGGTTCAAGGAAGGTAACGGATGTAGAAATGCACTACTTATTCTAAGGATGATTAGCGAAAGATGTATAGAGATGCAAAAAGATCCGTACCTATGTTTCATAGATTATGAGAAGATTTTTGATAGTGTAAAACGAAGAACTGTTCAAATGCTTGGAAAACATAGCACTCGATGGAAAGGACATGAGGGATATTTCAAAATCTGCATTGGAATCAAGAAGCAGTGATAAGAACTGAAGGAAAAATAGGTAAATGGATACAAATTTTAAAAGGAACAAGGCAGGGTTGTAGTTTATCACCAGATTTTTCCAATGAATATGGGGAAGAGATTATGAAGGAAACAGAAGGATTGGAAGGGATAAAGATAGGAGGAAGAAATTTAAATAATCTACGATACGCAGATGACACCACAGTCCACACTAATGGCAGATACTGAAAGAAAACTACAAAAGGTTATTAGCAGTGTTTTAATAAATACTTGCCCTGAAGTATTTAAATACTTTCATAAATACTTGGTTCTCAGGTAGTATTTAAATAGTATATAAATACCCAAATACCAGGGTAAGTATTTAAATACTGGCCAATAAGGTTTAAATACTTTTTTAATACTTGATAATGTATTTGACACGATTCGCCACAACCGAATTTTTGTGTAAAGAAATGTCAGTTAATATTATTTCTTACTTACAGCTCACTTCAGTCATCGAAACCTGTCTACCTTAGATCACTAATAAACCCTCAGCCTCCTCGACCCACACGTTCATCATCTTACCTCACTCTGTCACGCTCACTGAATCAGTCATCCCTGAAAATTTGCAACCGTGCCTTCACATACGCCTCACCTGAACTTTGGAACTCGATGCCAGCTTCCCTCCGCAGACTTTAACACTTTCAAGCAATACAATCTGAATCCTCATTTCCTATAATTCCTGCATTATCTCCTCAAGTCTTCAGGTCGAAGCTTAAGTCCTTCTTTTTTCTAAAATCATTTCCTCCATAGCTGTAACAACCTAGCCTCACTGCCCTTTGGATGTTGACTATTGCCTGGCTGACCAGATACCTTTCCCATAGCTATTTCAAGATAGGCTGAGCACCTAAGAATGAGCAGCTACTGTTGTGCTGCTTGTCAAGGCGCTATAGAAATCAACGAGATTTTACTTTACTTTACTTACTTACTTTCTTTCGTCACAAAACCTTGCTTTGCACTCCCCTGTAAAGAAACGAAGAAAAGAAAAAAGGTAATCAACTCCCAAAGGAGGCCTGTTGTGAAAGAATCTGAGTAACTAAATCGCTAAATCGCAAAAAATTACTGACAAGGAAAAAAGGGCCGTCAACTTTTTCGCAACCTTGTTAAATACCGGACACCTGGCAACCCTAATGATTATTAACAAAGATTTTTACCACTGCATGCGAAACAGTGGCGGCTCTAGGATTTGGCAAGTGGGGGGCCGTTGGGGTGGCAACCTCTAATCGTGGGGCCAACCATTTGTTGTTAGGTATGTAGTATTAAGTACAGTAGCGTCAGTTCACACTTTTCTTAGAGAGCGAGAAAAATTTTGCCAAATTTTAGGCAAATTCTAGGCAATTTGTGAAAATTTTAGGAAATTTTTGCAAATTTTAGAGCAATTTTTGCAAATTTTAGTCCACTTTGGCAATTTTTTTAAAATTTTGGGCCAATTTTGGCAAATTAGCAAGTTTTGAATATTTTCCTTGGTAAATTTTTGGCAATATTTGCGATATTTTGCACATTAATACATTATAAATGTTAAGTATAGGGTCTCACAGGGGGCAGTGGGGCAGGATCTCAGTAGGGGGCACGGGCTCCCCTGATCCCCCGGTGGAACCGCCACTGATGCAAAAAAGGCTGAGTCGACCATAAGTTTCCGCCTCTCACTTTTGACTTTTTGATAAAATGTTGAATTGTTGATCATATATATATATACACACATATATATATATATATATATACTGTATGATATAAGCCTATAAATATAGCAATAACTGCGTATTTATTCTTGTTGTAGGTCTATAGGTCTATTATGTGCTTCCAAACTCAGAGAGAGAGAGAGAGAGAGAGAGAGAGAGAGAGAGAGAGAGAGAGAGAGAGAGAGAGAGAGAGAGAGAGAGAGAGAGAGAGAGAGAGAGAGAGAGAGAGACAGAAAGAGAAAGAGAAAGAGAGAGACAGAGAGACAGAGACAGAGAGACAGAGAGACAGAGACAGACAGACAGACAGACAGACAGACAGACAGAGAGAGGAAAGAAAGAGAGTATGATCATATATCAACCAATTAATAAACTTTTATAGCGCCACTTTCATAGTGCTCAGGCATCAGCGAATGACGCACCAAATACAAAATTGAATTAGAGCCACGTCAATCCGGAAAGATCAGTCAGCAGAACAGCGGGTGGGCATTGGTCAATCGAAGGGAGATAAGCCAAGCCAAACAGGTTCGTTTTAGGACCGGATCTGAAAGATGATAAAGAGTTAGTTATACAAATTTATATTGGTAGTGAATTCTAGAGCCTATAGGGCCACACACCGAGAAACAACTAGTGCCAATGATTGTGCGAGAATGAAGGACGACAATTGAAAGTCCTGGACCCGTATCTGCTTACCTGGTGGAGTGATTGATAGGTCGACGGATAAATCGGGTCTTAAAATATTTTGGTTAATTATATACAGCTGTAACATGGTTTGAAATACCAAAATTTCATGATATCTTGTCTCCTGTTGGAAATCCGATTTCAATGATAAAATCGTAATCAGGGGCGGCGCTAGGGTGTTGGGTCCGCGGGTCCGGACCCAACCAGCCTCAGGCAGGGACACAAGAGCAAATCGTGCAAATCCGAAGAGAAATTTTGATTTTGGGGATGGGAGGGGTAGTATGAGCCAGGTCCAGAGGCGTAGCTAGGAATTTGTCTTGGGGGGGTGCAATTCCTTGAACAAAATTATCAAGTCTCCGAAAAACCTGACAAGCAAAAAACACGTCAGCCTGACCTCCCAGCAAAAGCCTGACAAGCAACAAATACGTCAGCACCTCCCAAAAAGCCAGACAAGCAAAAAATGGTTAGGGTTAGGGTTAGGGTTAGGGTTAGGAAAAACCTTATATAACTTTGTCAACGTCAGCAAACCGGTTGTTATCAAGTGGCATCACACCTCTGAGTGGCATCCTCTCGTGCAGTTTTCTCTTGCAGACTGTCTTCATTCTGGTCCATCGGTGTGGTGAATGAGAGAAGAACATGAACACGCCATTGCCAGTTTCAACCCTAACCCTATATTATGCCTATATTTGCCTCGGTCTTGGTCTTGGTCTCGATGGTAGACAGACAGAAAGAGGGAGACAGACAGACAGACAGACAGATAGATAGATAGATAGATAGATAGATAGATAGATAGATAGATAGATAGATAGATAGATAGATAGATAGATAGATAGATAGATAGATAGATAGATAGATAGATAGATAGATAGATAGATAGATAGATAGATAGATAGATAGATAGATAGATAGATAGATAGATAGATAGATAGATAGATAGATAGATAGATAGATAGATAGATAGATAGATAGATAGATAGATAGATAGATAGATAGAGAGGGATGGAGAGAGGGATGGAGAGAGGGATGGAGAGAGGGATGGAGAGAGGGATGGAGAGAGGGATGGAGAGAGGGATGGAGAGAGGAGATTGAGAGAGGGATGGAGAGGAGGAGAGAGCGAGACAAGACAGAGAGAGAGACAGACAAAGAGAGACAGACATAGACAGATCTAGACAGGCCCGTACGAAATGGGGGTGCAGAGGGTGCAGCTTCACCCCCTGGAAAAGTAGGGGGTGGAAGACGAGGCTGCACTCCTTGGAATTTTCTACTAAAAATATATATATTCTTCTTTGGGCGAATATTTTTCGCTTTTACTCATCTTCGGACTATCCATATCCGGGCTACTGATCTCCAAGCTGTTGTATCGGACTATTGATCTACGGACTATTTATCTATTATTCATCTACGCCTATTCATCTCCGGACTTTGGACTATTCATATCTGTACGATCATTTCCGGACGATTCATCTCCGGACTATTCATCTTCGGACGTTTCATCTCCGGACGATTCATCTCCGGACGATTCATCTCCGGACTATTCATCTCCGGACGATTCATCTACGGACGATTCATCTCCGGGCTATTTATCTCCGGACTATTCATCTCTGGTCTATTCATTTCTGGTCTATTCATCTCCGATAGCACACCCGGATCACGTTGCTGAGGTGCATATAAGTGAATATACATATATATCATTATAATATAATATACGCCGTACTAGTATCTTTGGGCTCACTGCATTTCGCTGGCGACCAAAACTGTGTGCATTAACATATATAATTATATATTAACATATATAAACGTATATAAGCGACAGCCATTCACTAAACTTTGCTGCTCAGCACGTCGCTGAGGTTTACCCCAGTTTCCTCACGTTCTTTGAAACTGGCAGTGGCGTGTTCATGTTCTTCTCTCATTCACATTCTCATTGGAATAGCATGCCACCATCAACAACTATGGCAAAGACACTAGAAGCATTCAAACGAGAACTTAAAACTGCTCTCTTTGTTCGTAGTTACCCAGCACATTGATCGTTGTAGGATATACTGTTTGTTTTTTTAGTTGTAAGGTGTCCTAGTAGTACTTGTAAGATATGCCACCATAATCAGTTCATTATAATTTTTTTAATTCACCACACCGATGGACCAGAATCCAAAACAGTCAGTCAAGAGAAAACTGCACGAGCCACGAGAGGATGCCACTCAGAGGTGTGATGCCACTTGATAACAACCGGTTTGCTGACGTTGACAAAGTTATATAAGGTTTTTTCATGATGTGTAGACCTATATATATATATATATATATATATATATATATATATATATATATATATATATATATGCTGTATATGGCCAGAGACTGCCTCCCGTGGAATTTCCAGAAAAAAATACATTAATCATTTACCATATATTCATCCATCCATCCATACATACGAGTACATACATATATACATCCATCCATCCATACCTCCATACCTCCATCCATCCCTCCATCCATCCATCTAGCTCTCTCAATACGTTTATTTATTGGTCTATATCACTATCTCTTTCTGTAGCACAAACTTTCTTTCTGTCTGTCTGTCTGTCTGTCTGTCTGTCTGTCTAGTGTCTATTTGTCTGTCTCTCTATCTGTCTGCATATCTGTCTGCATGCGCCAGCCCATACAAAAACTCGTCTTTTCAGTTACTGGCGATTCTGTTTCTGTCTCTGTCTTCGTCTGTCTTCGGAAGACAGCTAGAGTGCTTTATCCAGGCCTGCTAGGGGAGACTTTGCTCCACAAAACTTCAAAATTCATAAAAAAACTCGAAATCCCTGCCCAATTTCAGAAGTGACAATGCAGACGCACTGTGATCTGCGTTAACATTTGCCATGTTTTGCGCTTTCTCTGTAGACTGTAGTACAGGTACTGACTACTGAGAATATACTTTCCTGTCAATAATCTGTCCTTGGGCTGACGTCATTATATCGTAATTGATAAACACTATATAAACTTATGTATTACCGTAATACCTTTAATAAATTAAATAGGACTATATATTAATATTACTTGATATACAAATTACTATCATTGTAATTTATACAAATTACTATCATTGTAATTTTTCAGTTGCTGAGTGTAAACGTTTCATTTGAAATAACAAGATTATTGATATCATGATCTGCTTATAATGGTTTTTATCTGTCTAGTAGTCATCAGCGTTTGTTTAAATACTTTAGTATTTAAATACAGTATTTCCAAAAGAAAGTATTGAAATACCCATCCAAAATTAAGTATTTAAATAGTATTTAAATACCATATAGAGTATTTGGATGTATTTAAGAAATTTTAAACTTTTGATTTATTGTAATTTTCACGTGCACGACTTTCTACTATTTCTTCAGTCGTCACAAAATACAAATATAATAGCCCGGCCTGCCTGTCTGTCTGTGCCGAACAATTATTATCCATTTTAAGACTTGAGATAAGGATACCATATCAGGGATAATGGCACTACCCTAGGCTAGTGGACATTGCTATTTTAATTGCTCTAGGAAGTCTTCCGCCGAAATGGCGCGGGAGGCTATAAAGTCATTAGCCCTTAGCAGGCACGAACGCATCATGCAGACTGAGTAGATTCCAAAGCTATGGAAAGTTGTAAACCATAAACCATTGCAGAAGTTTGTCAAATTCTCAAATTCTCTACCCGTTGTTGACCTTCCAGGTGCTTATTTAATTCAGGCTTCGATGAATGACGAATTGACGATTTAAAATAATGTATTTACGGGCAGTTTTAAAAGAGGGAGGAGGAGGAGGACGACGACGAGGACATGACTGCTAATGTCAGCATCAGTCAGGAATACACAGAAGAGACATTCCTGAACAAAAACAGTTCACGCTGTCACCTCATGAAGGAACAAGGAGAAATAAACAGACTTTCCATTGTGTCAAAAAATTTTAATTTTTAGTTTGTTTGTATTGGCATAATCAATCGACC